>CM076584.1:1095280741-1095573799 GCA_034641835.2 Pinus albicaulis
TGCGGGCAAGACTGTTTGGGTCGACGTCGAAGTCATCGACGCCCCTCTAGATTACAACATTCTCTTGGGGCGAAGCTACACCTATGCCATGTCTACTGTCCCTTCCACGGTTTTTCGCAAGATGTCTTTTCCTCACAATGGAAAGATAGTCACCATCGACCAGTTGACGTATCATGAGCCAAAGTCTCAAACCTCCCCTGAGAAGACCATCTCTTCTATAGCCAATAAACAAATCACCGATTCCTTGACCAGTGTCTCTCCCGGCGTCTACAAAGACTCTTCTTTTCTTGGAAATTTTCCTGGTCTTCCTCCTCCTCCTATCTCCGATCCCAGCTTATCAAATGTTTGCATGATGCAATCGTCTCGGGCAACCCTTAAGCAGCCCGCTGCGGCTAGTCAGCAACCTCAACCTCGCCCACTGCAACCCGCTCCTAGCCATTCATCTCAGCCAGCTGGAACTCCTCCTTTTGGCCCCTCTCCTACAGCTGGTATCCATGAGCCCTTCTATACTCCTGGATCGGTTCCTCCAGGCCTTAGCCACCTCGGAGCCGTTCCACTCGGCCATTACCCCTCCGGTCAGATACCGTTATTCCTTCCACCTCCTGGAGTGTACTCAGTACCGGTTATGGCTACCCTCTCTCTCCCCAACTTGACCCTGGGTATCCCCGTCTGGTACCTTGACCCTCTATCCACTACCCCACTTGGTCACCCCAAACCCTACCTTGCTTTGACTCCGGTTCAACCGATCCCCGTCACTTCTCCCGCTACCACGGTGCCTCACACACCTCAGCCTGCACCATCTCCGGTTGCGATGGTATCAGGAAAAGGGGGCAAAGCTCACACAAAAACCAATCAGGACCAAGCCGCCCCGACGAACCCTACCCGTCCCCGACCGCCAAAGCGCGCTATCCAGTGCACTTTGTGCAATATTGTCGGTCACGCCACCCATACGTTTCCTGAATTTCCGCATCTCAATACCATGGTCAACGAGACGTTTCCGGAATCTGATATCCCTGAAGTCTACATCACTATCCCGGATTCTATCCCGAAACTCAAAACCTTGCGCACAAATCACCCTTGTGCTTTGTGTGATTTCCATGGCCATTACACCCACCTCTGTCCCCGCCTTGACAAGTATCATTCCTCCTTAGACACGTACCGCCAATTCAAGGCTACGCATGACAAGATACCTTCTCACTTGTTTGCGAGTTCTACTTTGGTAGGACCAGAGGATCTTCCTACTCCCATTCACATTCCTCCTCCCGCTGTCAAAACGACAGAGCCTTTGACCACCATTTTTTACCTATCGTCATCCTTGAGAGATGATTCGCCTAACCTCCTACCTGCAGACACTCTCGGCTCCACCTTAGTAGACCTTGGATCTGCTGATGTTGCTCATGTGAGCCCTTCTCCACAAGACGACCAGTCAGGCATTACTACATCATCGGGTGATCCTCCTTCCTCCAGTCTTCCCATCTTCCAGTCCGATGAAGACATCATGGAAGCCATGACCAACCCTGACTTTCCGTGGGATGATATGCACCATCGCGCATACTTCCTCCCACAGCAATCCCATGACCAATATGCTGTGGAAACTAAAGAATTCATTCCCAATGTAGTCGATTGGTTCAAAAATCCCATCCCTGCACCTGATGCCTTCGAAGAAGGAAACATGGCCAATATCTCTCCTACCATTAAAATTGACATTTCGGTCAAATCGAGAATCGAAGAATATATCACCTTGGGTGCCCAATGAACCCTGGAATAAATTGAGGCTTACACTAAGCTTTTCAAATAATTCCGCAATATTTTTGCCTGGTCCTACTCCAAATGCCCGGACTCGATCCCACCATCGTCGAACATCATATCGACACATGGCCTGATGCTAACCCAGTCCGTCAAAAATTGAGACCCATTAATCCTTCTATACGTGATGCTATCAAAGCCGAAATCAACAAGCTCAAGTAGGCTGGTTTCATTTATCCCATTGAATACACCACTTGGGTGTCCAACCCAGTTCCCGTCCTCAAGAAACAAGGCACCATCTGTGTCTGCACGGACTTTCGCGACTTGAGCAAAGCTTGTCCCAAAGACAACTTCCCCACACCATTTATTGGCCAAATCATTGATGAGTGTGCGGGGCATGAGGTTCTATCCTTTATGGATGGTTTCTCCGGATACAACCAAATCGTTATCCATCCTGCTGATTAACTTAAAACCGTGTTCATCAGTCCGTGGGGAACTTTCGCTTACCGGGTCATGTCATTCGGCCTTAAAAACGCCGGCGCCACTTTTCAACGGGCCATGTCTTATTGTTTCCATGACTTAGCTCATATTATCCTTGCTTATTTAGATGACGTCACTGCGCGTTCTAAGCATCGGGCGTAGCACCTCCACGATCTGCGTACCGTCTTTCTCCGATGTTGCAAGTATAATATCTGCCTTAACCCATTGAAATGCGTCTTCTGCGTTCCCGCCGGCCATCTCCTAGGCTTCATAGTGTCTAAGGACGGTATCACTCTTGACCCTTTGAAAGTTCAAGCCATTCTTGAACTTCCCATTCCGTGTACCTTACGCCAGCTACAAAGTCTCCAAGGCAAAGCTAATTTTCTTCGTCGGTTCATTCCTGACTATGCCACCACCGCACATGGGCTCCTTAGACTCCTCCAATATAACATTCCATTTGTATGGGATACCTATGCTCATGAGTCTTTCGATGCCCTCAAGTAGGCTCTCACATCCTCTCCCTTGATCCGCCCTCCCGACTTTGATAGGGACTTCATCCTGTACATCTCCGCTTCCACCTATTCAGTCGTTGGAGTTCTTATCCAAGAAGATGACAACGGTATCGAGCATGTGATCTACTATGTCAGTAAGAACCTCGTAGAGCCTCTTGTTTCCTACTCATATGAAGAAAAACTAGCACTGGCTGTTGCTTTCTCGGTCCAAAAACTTTGTCATTACATCCTCATGTGTTCCACCCAGGTTGTGAATAATTCCAACCCCATGGATTTCCTATTGATTCGCCGCATTCTCACTGGGAAGTACGCCCGTTGGGTTGTCATCATTCAAGAATTCGACCTTGAATTTGTCACACCAAAAAGTAAGAAAGGTTTAGCCCTCGCTGAACTCATTTATGAATTACCTACTGGAACGCAGGATCCCCCAGTTAATGATGATTTTCTTGATGAGCACTTATTCGCCATTACTTCAGACGATCCTTGGTACGGCGATATCCTCACTTACTTGCAAACCCAAAATTTTTCCATTCACCTTGATTGTGACGCTCAACGACGTATCCGACACCAGGCTCCCTGCTACCTTCTTATCGGTGATGACCTCTATCATCGCGGTATAGATATTGTCCTTCATTGTTGTCTCACACACGCTGAAGCTGAACAGGTCCTCAATGCCTGCCATAGCGGCGCTTGCGGTGGCCACCTCTCCGGTCTTGCTACTGCCCAGAAAGTCATACGCGCTGGGTATTTTTGGCCTTCCCTCTTCAGTGATTGCATTGAGGTAGTCAAACACTGTTCCAATTGCCAACATTTCGCCCCTAAGGCGCGAGCTCCCCCAGCTCCCCTCCATCCTGTCGTCACAACTGGTCCCTTTTGTAAATGGGCCATCGACTTTATGGAGTGTCGCCGGCCATTCGCTGGTAACCATAAATATATCATCATGGTAGTCGACTATTTCAAAAAATGGGCCGAGGCTATGCCAACATTTAACAACACGGCAGCTACCGCAGCCCTCTTTTTCCTTAACCACGTTATCACTCGATTCGAGGTTCCGAAACAACTGGTCTCTGACCATGACCGACATTTTGAAGATGAGATATGGCGTGAGCTATCCTCACTGTTGGGTTTTGAGCACCAATATTCCTCCTCCTATTACCCCCAAGGTAATGGCCAAGTTGAAGCAGTCAAGAAAATCCTCAAGACTATGCTTCAACAAATAGTGAATAAGCAAAAAATTGACTGGCATCTTATGCTCTTCCCTGCTTTGTGGGCCTATTGAACTTCTGTTAAAACCGCCACTGGGTTTACTCCTTTCCACCTCGTTTTTGGAGAGGAGGCAGTCTTACCGATCGAGTGTGAAATCCCTTCCCTTCATCTGGCCGTTGAACTTCTCCCTGATACCCAACCTCTAGAACAACGACTTATCATGCTTGAGCACACCTCCAAAGACCGTCGTGTTGCATTGCAAACCATTGAAGTGGCTAAGAAACGCACCAAAGCTCAGTATGACCGAAAAGTCCACCCTCGTACTTTTCACGAAGGCAACCTTGTTCTAGTATATGACCAGGCCCATGATGTCTTTGGTCACGGGAAGTTCGATCCATTATGGCTAGGCCCTTACATCATCAGTAAGGATCTCGGTAAGGGGGCATACCTTTTAGAGGACTTCGAAGGCAATCCCCTTCCTAATCCTCGCAATGCACTCTATCTTAAGAAATATTACCCTTAGCATTTCCCTTCTGAAATGCATGTTTTATTTTCTTTTAGATATCCAACATCTTTTTCATTTTCGTACTTTGATACTTCACCAGGACATACTTTGTCCTAGAATGGTCACTTCACCTCCCCCCAAAATCGAATTTCTTCACTTACAACACTTGTACTTGGGGCACCACTTTGCCTCCATACTTGTCTTTGTTCGTGTCGATTTTCGTCATGAGATACCATCTTGTACTCATGTTTTCATGGTCCCCCATGGGACCTTTTCTGTGTGGCAGCACCATCGAGTCGCCCTTGTTTAGAGCATCCAATTTGAGTCATCATCACATTCATGGAGTCTATCCCGAGTCCCTTTGTACCCCGTTATAGTCCTCCATCCTTCATTGCTTGGTCTCTCTCTTGTGTTGCACATTATGGCCGTCAGTCCCACTGTCCCCTATCCCTTATGATACTGTGTCAGTCGCTGCCATGTCATTCATGTCCTTTATGCTCTAGCAAGGGAAGTCGTCCATTTGCTACTCAGTCCCCTCCATTCCATCATCATCATTGGTATTAGTCTGTCAGTCGCTCTACTATTTTCTCTCGTGCCTTAGTTGAGGATCTCTCAATGCCTCACCTATGGCGGACCTCCTTCTGTCGACATCAGCTCCTTCCTTCCAAAAGACCGATCTAGAGGGCGGTGTACCTTGGTTCCAGCTTCCACTCTTGTTCGGTGCCTCGGATCAGGAAAATGGATCTCTCATTTCCCTTTAACTTGATTGTTTCTCCACTCCAGCTCCTTTCAGCATGATCGAGATCCGTATGCTTGATGGTTCAGTGATTCAGCAGTCGCTTTTGGTGATTCCCAGGTGTGTGTGAGATGTCTCAGCCCTCATGAGGGGGTGGCCCTACAGGTAGCCCCCCACATTCCCAGATGACCTCTTCATTGCAGCCTTCGATGCGGCTCCATATATTTGATGATGTCGGCCTTAGCCGCTTGCAGCGCCTCTTTGATTTGCATATATCAGTCAGATTTTGTGAGCCCTTCCCCACTTATAGGGGGCATTTGGGTTGTATTTGTATCTCATGTACTCAGATATTATTGTATAAGTCCTGGATGTTATCCCAGGCACAACATGTATATGGGATCCCTCATTGTATTGTTATATGGCTCATGTTTATGCCGGCTGTACTTTATGGTTCGGTCCCTTGTTTACTGGACACACTATTCTTTTGTACTTTGTCTCGGCGGGCATAGGTATGCCTCCCCCGCCGCCTTTAGCACAGGTACCCTCTCATAAAAAGAGACTTGTTGCACTTGTAAGTCTCGTCTCCTCAGGGTCTAGTTCTTCAACACATTAGTCTACCTTACATTTCTCTCTCTGACTTCCCTTTTGATGTCTGGTGATTGAGTTCTTACAACGTACTTTGGTCATACGATTTGCTCCTAACACTCGCACGCTGGGGGGCAATCTGTTACACCATTTTTTGGTCATCTAACCTATTACCATTAGATGGACCCAAGTACACCATGTAAGACCCATTTTACCCTAAGTAAAGTGGCTTTCACTATGTAAAATAACTTAATAAAACACATTTATTAGGTTGTTTATGGTCTAAACAGGAAACCCCAAAAGGAAATATTAAACAAACCTATATTTGTTTGATTTTCCTCAAGGAATAATTAATTAAACAATAATTCAATTATTATTCCTGGTCATGTTTAACCCAAAACAAAGAAATTAATTAGATAAATCTTTATTCATCTTATTATTTTCTAGGAATGATTATTTAAATCTTATTTAAATAATATTCCTTGTTAAATATGACTAAATCACCCATAAATAATTAAATAAATCATTATTTATTTGATTATCTTTCAACCACTTCCTTAAAATGATAAATAAATCGTTTATTTATTTATTATTCACAAATAAAGGGATTTGACCCAAATCAAATACTTTTTCCCTCCAACAAATATAATAAAATATTCCATAAAAGGTGGATCTAGATTTGGTTAATGTTATTTTAATCATGCACCAAGATCTAGAATGACCCAATTTTTTGTTATAAATAGATGGGTTTCTCCTACCATTCTTCACCTTTTGTTGCCTATTAGATCACTCTGGATCTATACTCTTGGTCTGACTTTGAGCCATTATCATTGTCATATTTTCCATTATTTTCTGTGTGAGCTCCCTTTGAGTTCTATCTTTGTCTGGGTTTTCTACACCAACAGGAGAGATAAATGCTAGATCTGAAGTGCTGAGGACTTCCAAGAACCCATCCCATTGAGGAGAATTGGAAACACCTTCTTGTTTTCCTCCCAGGTGCCCTTAATACAAAAATTCTTTCAAAAATATTGTTCTTGTCTTGTCTATTGGATGTATGGAGCAAAACCTTATTTTTACTGCTTAATGTCTCTTTATGCATAGATCTATATTTTTGCAGCACTTGTCTTGATCAACTAACTACAGATCTGAAGATATTGGCAGCCATATTTGATGTTAGGGCTATAATTTATGCATAGCTAAAGTGGTATTTTTTCGTACACTTCGAAAAAAGATTCATACTAACAAAAGGAGAAAGGGATGTTGATTAAGCTTGATATGGAAAATTCCTTTGATAGGGTCAATCTTTCCTTCCTCTACAGAGTATTTCTTTCCTTTGGTTTCTCTCCTGAGTTTGTCAATCTGATCAAAGCCTGAATAGATAAGCCATGGATAGCTCCGCTTGTCAATGGAAAACCTGCCAATTATTTTCAAGCATCGAGGGGATTAAGGCAAGGCTGCCCTATCTCCCCTTTCCTGTACATTTTGATGGAAAAATCTCTTAGTAGAAAATTGATAGCTGAAAATAGCGCAGGGATAGTACCAGGCATAAGATTGATGAAAGGATTGGATCCCATCAACCATGCCATATTTGCTGATGATTCTCTCCTATTAGACGAAGCCTCCATAAGGATCACAAATGCCTACAAATTAATCCTCCATAGCTTCTGCAACATCTCTGGTGCTCTCATCAATGACAAAAAGAGTGTGGTGTATGGGTGGAATGTTGAGCAACAAGCCATCCACAAAATTGCACATCAACTGGGTTTTGTTGTTTATGCCTCTTGGGACAAAATTAAATATCTCGGGCTTCCTTTAACTCTTGTAGTAAACAAGTGTTCACTATGGGTTGATGTTATCTACAAAATCAAGTCGAAAATCACCTCTCGGGGAGGCCATTGGCTCACCAACGACAGAAAATTAGTCCTTATCAAATCGGTGCTCTCTTCCTTGCCTATTTATCAGGCTTCATTTCTGTTGGCCCCAAAGTTTATCACCGAGTAGGTTTCAAAGTTAACCCGCCACTTTCTTTGGCGTGGTGGGAAACGTAATCAGAAGAAGTTCCATTTAGTTAACTGGGAAATGGTCAAATGCCCAATTTCGAAATGTAGACTTCAAAATAGAGATCCCATCCACGCAAAAATTTCCTTGGGCTACAAAATTCTGTGGAAGCTATATGTGAATCCAAAACACCTGGTCAGTAAAATTTTAAGAAATAAGTATGCCAAAGGTGTCCCTTTGAGAAATCTGCAGGTCGATAACACTACGAAAGTTTCATTTATTTGGAATATTTTCCGGCGAGGAATTGATTTTTTCCATAACCATCTCTATCGTATTCCCCAGTAATCAAAGGAAAATTTATTTTTGGCTCTCCTTCTTGAAACTGTGACTTAGAATTCTCATAAACCCGAAAGCTCTCTCCTTCCTAAAGAAAATATTTGGATGGGAACCTTTGTTTATCGAGACAAAAAAAAAATCTCAGATTTCCCCTTCACCAATCCAGGATGGCGTTTACAGGACTCGAACGAAACCTTTCAATTGTGGTGGAGGAAGCAGGGTCAAGCAACGATTATCTTTGACGATGCCTCCAAAGGAAATCTTGGGACTGCGGGTGCCGGTGGAGTGCTCTACTCTACAGATGGTCTAAGAAGAGACAAATTCAACTAGGGCATTTTTTAGAGAACTAATAATCAGGAATAAATCATTGGTCTGCTAAAAGCCTACCAAATTTCTCGTGAGAAAGGTATTAGAGAATTCCAAGCTTTCGGCGACTCAGAAATTTCGATAAAGACGTTAAATTCGGAGGACCAGTTAAAAAATCCAGTCCTAAATAATACCATTCGAAGGCTAAAGTTCATGCTACTAGACTTTTGCTCATACCAATTTTTCCACATTCTTCGAGGTTCGAACAAGGAAGTGGACACCAATGAAAACAAAGGTTGCCTTCTGCCACAAGGAGCTTTTAGGAAAAATGATGAAAATCCTTCTCAAATCTTTATTCCTTGAATTTTGTAGTGAAGTTTCTCTTGTCATGGAAAGCTGGCTTGAAGCTTTGTAATGATGGTTGATTTGGATCCAACCCAACCAGTTTCGACCTATGATTTGTTTTAAATAATTCTATTAAATAAAAATTATAAATAATTCTTATTAATATAACTCTTTTACTCTCTAATGTTAAATAACCATTATATATAGGTTTATTTCAAATTAACCCATTAATTTAAATCCACTTTTTTTTTTTTTTATCAGTAAGTTGGGACTCCTTCTATTAATTAGTTAAATATTTACATTCATTGATCTACCGGCAAGCCAGAAACCAAACCCCAAGTTTGATATTGTCAAAACGTCTCCACCCAACACGGGAAACCAGAGGGATATCCATTCTAATGACCCCTAAAACATATAGGAGGGCCAGAGCTTCAAAATTTAGCCAACTAAATCTTATAAGACTTCGAAATTTGAACAATACAGGGCTAGAGGACCACCAGAAGTTTAACATAATCAAAAAATCACCTGGACAAGCTTGGTGCTAGTTCTTTCCCCCCACGTTGTTCGATGCTTGCATAGTCACAACATCCTCCTCTTCTCCATCCCCGGGATCAGAAACCTGAGGTGCATAGTCTGGTCACAGAATATCCAGGTACCCAAAAATCATCAGAGTGTTCTGAATCTTGCCATATTTGTTGTTGATTCCTTCTCTAATGTTTCGAAGGTTCTCCCCCACGGCTTGGCCAATTTTCCTCCTCTCGCGAATCAGACGTCCCAAGATAACCGAGTAACCCAAACCAGTTGCAGCTCAACCCGCTCCCCATACTCCCACCGCAGGGTCCAGACCAAGTCCTCCTCTATTCTGGTGATGTCGAAAGCGTCCGCCTCGTCATTATCAGCAAGGAAGAGCGCCTCCAAATCCAATATCCTGTCCACGGGCTCCGGTTGGAACCTGTGTCGTCCCCCTTCCCCGCTTCTGGAATTCTCTCCTCTACCCCTGCCTGTTCTATGTTCTACCAATCAGTGGGCTTGAGTTAGACGACCCGCCATCCTTCACAAAAAAAATATGTTATGGTTTGGGAGATATACCCAAAACAAAGTGTGTTGTGCAGTCCTTGCCTACTGAGTTTCACGCATGTTTTGGAGCAGCCAGCTGTAAGAGATTTTAGAGTTGGGTTTGTCGTACATCGAAATGCCATATTATCCCATATTTCATCGAACATGTGTCAGCCATAAAGGAAAGATGACTTTGTGCTACCTAGTTGTTGCGCAACACTGTCATTGCACTCAAAACTTTTATGACTTTCTGTTGTTTCTATTTTCTTTACTGAGGATGAATGAGGTTCGAAGATAGACATTGTTTCAAATATTTTTTTCTTTTGGATAAAGGAAAGAAGAATTTGTGCTACCCAGTTGTTGTTTAGCACTATTAGTTCACCAAAAGTTGCAAATTAAAGGATGAAAGGTTAGGTAAGTCATATCATTTATAGTAAAAAAGGACATAACACTACTAGAGTGAAAGAGGTTTTTTTTTTTTTGCAAAATTCGTCAATGTATGTCTATTGATAGCAAAAATTAGTACATTAGATACTAAATTGGGAGCCCTTCATTTCATCATCTGACTTGGAGGATCATGCTTCCACCAGTAATACCATACACATAGCAGAAACTGCCATTAGCAAACTTTACAAAAAGTGACCGTTGGCAACAGACCACCTTAGATAATCAAGTATTGAGCTCCGAGCAGTCTTGTTGGTATGGCGGGTAATAAAAGAACTCCCTAGCGTTGTGGTAGAATCATCCCCTAAAACTCTCATCGCCGAAATAAACCTATAACCTCTGCCCTGATCCACTATCATTCCAGTCCTGCGTGCAGACAAGCTTCCATGGAGTTCGCCGACAAACTAGGGTTTGTTGCAGGTTAGGGTTTTCACCATCTCCATTAATATTTTTTTTATCTCAACTTAAATCTTTGTTGAATTACACTTTACAATATTAAATACACCGATTATAAATTATCCACACACAATTAGTTAATTAACAGAGTATTAAAAACTTATAACACAATTAATTTTTTAATATAAATTATTATTAAAAAATAGTTAATAATTTATTTATTTTTAATATATAATATTAGAAAAACAATTATTAAATTTTCAAAAAGTATTAAAAAATTAGTTATTATTTTCTTAAAATGGAGACTACGAAAAAAAATTTAATCCTTTTCATCACAAAAAAAAAGTTTAATAATAGAAATATGACACTATGGAAATCAATTCTTGACCTAAAATTGGCTTTGACATAAAATGGGTGGGAGGAGGAAGTCATGGAAATTTTTAGGATTAATGAAGATTTTCATAAAATAGGTGGGAGGAGGGAGTCATGGAGATTTTCGGGATTAATGAAGATTTTCATAAAATAGGCGGGAGGAGGGAGTTATGGAGATTTTTGAGATTAATGAACATTTTCATAAAATGGGAAAAGGATATACACTTCTCACACATCTACTATTCATGAACTTATCTTCCTGGACGAATCACTCAACTTCCTTGACGACTCACTCAGCGATGTGAATGCATTCAAAGACATCCTAGATTCCTTCTGTAATGCTACAGGTATGTCTCGGTTATTGAAGGGTGATTGAAGGGAGTGATGTGGCAGACAGAGAGACTGAGATTACCCTCAAACTGTTTTTTAAAAGGTAAATTCATAAAGTACATTTCATCAATTACTTGGCACTGTATGCAAATTTTTTCTTTCCAACATTCGTGTTTTATAAGCAACGTTCTTGTTTTATAACCTACGCAGAGAATTGGTGCAAAAAGGTTGTGATATTCATATTGGTTTTGCGTAAACCACTTGCCTCAGTAAAATGTTGTATTGTTATTTCTTAGATCCTTTGCTCTTTTCCTGGAAACTTAGTTTCATTGTTATAGTGCATTTTGGATACATTTCCTCCTCCCTCTGTTTTAGTCCATTCACATTGAAATACCCAATTTGGATTCGACCTTATGATCAATCGTATTGTAGAGCATTAGGAGAATGGTTTGCAATCATCATTGTTTGGATGGAGATGGAGTTAACATCCAGTGCCAATGCCTGAATAATTCATCTTTTCATGAATACCAGAGTTGTTTTTGTTTCTCTAATGATAGTGAGGAAATAGGGTCTCTTTGTCCTGGGTTTATTCCTGTGATTTGTTATTTTTCTTTCAACACTATTCAATTTGAGTTTTTTTTCACAAGCTATGCAGAGAGATCGAGATTTCCCTCCCCATTTTAAAGGCAAATTCATCAACAACCAGGCATCGTATCTTTATGAAAATTTTTATTTCTAACATTCGTGTTTTAGCTACTCATCCTGTCAAAGCCAAAGCCCTGATTTTATTATTCCGAATTTTAATAAGAGACATTTGAATACCATGCATTGGAGCTTGCCAGGCCTCACAAGGTTCAAAATTGTAATTTGAAAATTGTCAGAATAAATCATTTGCGTACCTTGGGGACTTAGTTTTAATATCATGATTACATCAGTATAATTTAGTGTGCAATTAAGCGCTTTCCATGTAACTACAAGTAGATGACAAACAATACAACATACACCTTCATAGAATTGTGAGTTGGAAAACAAATAAAACAAAAGAATCGAGTATAGATAATGAACACATTAAACTAAGGATATCCCATACTACACATGATGGAAGTATCAACTTTATATTGGCTACCTCTACACCTTGAGAAAAATGTTCCACATCAAGAAATCAAAATAACCATAGATTCCTAGTGTCTTCTTATTTCACCAAAAAATAAAGGAAAACCCATCTTTGCCCCTATTTCATCATGCTAGACTCCGTCACAAGATGGTAGAGTCCAAATATGAATTACAATACCAACTGAGGCGATAAATCCCAAAATCAATATTGCACTACCACACCAGCGACATCCACATTCAAATTTGGACACTGTCTAGCCCTTCATACAAATTGAGCTATATGGAATTATGTACAACTATAATGCAGATTTATCAATGTAAATATGCTTGAAAGATTGCCTATGATGTATTAAAACTCCAAAAAGAATGCTTCTCGTTGAATATGAAAGTATTAGTCCAATGAATTACTGAATGTACATGCCTGTCAGATCTTCCTAGTTTATGAATGAGGAGTCTACTTTATTGAGTATCAATATCAAAGTGCTTAGTAAAACCTACGATACCATTTCCTTTAAAAAATCAATCCACTTAGAAAATCCATTACATAGCCATAAAAATCACAGAGATCATTACCCGGGCCTACCAAGATCTCCTTCACCTCATGACACATTTCCTTTCCAATAATAAAGGTAATCTTCCAGATCCTAAACTGGACAGGTTCTTCGTACTATTTTTTTGATTGAGCCTCTTACCCCTCATGTTGTATGATGCCTTGATCCACATTGAAGACCTCCCCAAGTAGCCTCCATATGGAGGAGGTTGGCTTGATAGCCATTTTTTTTACTCTTTATGCCTTTTCTTTATATTCATAACATCTTTTGAAGTGTTACTTCACATATTTGGGGGCACTTTTGAGGTGTTACTTCACATATTTCAGGGCACCTTTTGAAGCCTTTATCCACACCGTTTCATGCATATTTGTTTGCTTGAGAGAACAATTCACATCTCCCTAGGCACAAGCACATATATGGAGGCATGCCACATCAACAGGGGCTACAATCAGATAAGCCTATTTAATTCTTGGCTTCATATGATGTCACATTATAGTGTTGCATGAATTTAGAGACTTGGTTGGTGGAGCACTAGGATTAGTGACAGATGATTTAACAATTGGTTGCATTCCCATTTTTTAGGATCACTCCACTTTGTGGAACATATTCCGAGGGCATGTTATTCTTATTACATGGTACTAAGATGGTTTGATGGTATTGGAACATGGATTCATGTCATTTTTCACATGTTTTTGGGTCCCCAAAATTATTTTATGAGAAGGGATCCACCTCTCATGAACATTTGTCTAGAGTGCTCCGCTTCTATTGGCTTGTTTGGAGAAGATATGGTTACTATGCACATGAACCAATACTCTTTTCACATTTATTTAGTCCGATCTCCTTGAGGATATTGTTAGAATAACCAAAGGACCATTATTGCACACTTATTCATGAGATCCATATTTTTGGGACATTATTGTTCACTAGAGAGAACACCCTACTTGATCATGCTACTTTTAGCACATTTTGTGCATCTCTAGGTTGTTGACCCCTTCACATAGTGGAGTGCTCCATTCATTTTTTGACCATTGGCACATTTTGAGAGATCCCTTGACTAGCACTCTAGAGGAGAACAATGCACAATATTCCAATATGCTTATAACATGGTCAGACAAGCCAATGCTAAGAGGGCATCTTGCTTGAGGAAAGGACAAGTGGAATCCCACTTAATCGTCCTAGAACTTTATTATGTATTTTTTGCTTATATTTATGAGGTTGTTAGGAGATACATTATTTTTATTCACCCTAGGAAATATCACGAATCTAGGATTTCTTAATTATTGTTTCATTGTTGAGGATTTTGAGCTCAATTTATGTATAGGAGAAGTACCTTCGCTTACCTATGTTTTGAAAGGAAAATGAATGATTGAGTTTATTTGTTCATGTAGGTGTTACACCATTTTTTGGTCATCTAACTTATTATCATTAGATGGACCCAAGTACACCATGTAAGACCAGTTTTACCCTAAGTAAAACCGCTTTCACTATGTTAAAACAGGAAACCCCAAAAGGAAATATTAAACAAACCCATATTTGTTTGATTTTCCTCATGGAATAATTAATTAAACCATAATTTAATTATTATTCCCGGTCATGTTTAACCCAAAATCAAAGAAATTAATTAGATAAACCTTTATTTATCTTATTATTTTCTAGGAATAATTATTTAAACCTTATTTAGATAATATTCCTTGTTAAATATGACCAAATCACCCACAAATAATTAAATAAATCATTATTTATTTGATTATCTTCCAACCACTTCCTTAAAAATATAAATAAATCATTTATTTATTTATTTTTGACTAATCAAGGGATTTGACCCAAGTCAAAAACCCTTTCCTCCAACAAATATAATAAAGTATTCCATAAAAGGTGGATCTAGATTTGGTTAACATTATTTTAATCATGCACCAAGATCTAGAATGACCCAATATTTTGTTATAAATAGGAGGGTTTTCCCCATCATTCTTCACCTTTTGTTGCCTATTAGATCACTCTGGATCTATACACTTGGTCTCATTTCTACCATTTGCTCCCATTGAGCTCTGTTTTCTGCATTGGGTTTTCTACACCTGCAAGAGAGAGAAAGCTTAGATCTGAAGTGCTGAGGACTACAAAGAACCCATCCCATTGAGGAGAGCTGGATACACCTTCTTGTTTTCCTCCCAGGTGCCCTGTAATATAAAATTCTTTCAAAAAATCGTGTTCTTGTCTTGTCTGTTGGATGCATGGAGCAAACCCTTTATTTTACTACTTAATGTCTTTCCATTTATAGATCTGGTTGTTGCAGCATTTTTATTACTAACCGCAGATCTGAAGATATTTGGCAGCCACTATTGTTGTTAGGGCTATTAGTTATGTGTAGCTAAAGTGGTCCTTTTTCGTACACTTCGACGAAGGATTCATACTAACGGTAGGGTTCCCCATTTTTGAATCCATATTTTTTTTTCTAATGACTGGAAATTACACTTAAATTCTTTTGTAAAGGAATTTGATTAAAGGACACAATCCGCCATCTAAACAAGGATTTCTGTTGAGGTGTTTCCTATGCTTTTCCCTCGCTGATTCTTGTTATTAAATTGGATAATTTATTTCTATCATCTAAGTGAAATATCCTAGTTTATAGAAAGGTCACCTCTTTATTGCCATGCATATGTACATGGAGCACCCTAGGAAGGGCCCTCTAGTTAATTTTCTGCAATCTGAAACAAAATTCATAGATAGATCCTAGCATGTTGTAACAACATTATCTCTCATCACTATTCACATATATTCCAACTCTCTACATATCCTTCGACTCCATTTGTCCTAAGTTCATGTTTGGCACTAGTCTTCCTTTTGTATCTACCAACTTCCCATCATATTTTAACACAATTTCATCGTTACTGCTACTATTACCACTAGTATTAGTTGATGTTGTTATGTTATTTGTTTTACCATCCTCTACTATGGGAGATGATGAAAAAAGAGATGTCAGCACTGAATAGTTAGTATGCCTATCATCTTGAAGGGAAAACCAATTAGTATTGGTGAACATCGTCTCTCTCAGCATCACACCATCATATTTTCCACCCATTCTAACAGAGAAGACAACCACTTCTGCTGACTCATCATCAAAGAAGACATCCTCATTGTCTCTACCAATGGCTTCAAGAGCCTCCTCCCCATCTTCATTGTCAAACATTCCATATCAGAATACTTGACTCAGGTTATTGGCCATTGTTGACTTATCATAATCTCTGACACGAAAATCATCTTCATCACCAGCTATAGTCCGTTTGTGTACTGTTGATCATCTTCATGTCCACTGGACAACATTCCCCACTACATTACATTTTGAGGTAACATTTGTTTCCCAATTAGTCCACTCGTTGTTTCTCTGCAAAAATGATTGTATCAAGATATTATTTATTCCCAACTGAGTAAGCTTGTTTGTAATTCGTGTAAAGTGACCAATGTTCCATATTCTTGGTGTAACCTTTCCTGGGTAAGATATTGTTGGCTTATTCTGATCAATAGGAACAGTGGGATTTCTTTTTTTTTGCCAAAAAACTTCCAATTAAGTTACAATCCTAAAGGAGATGCTTGCTAGGATATGTATTATTGCTCTCTAAGCATGACACTATGATGCTCTCCACTTGATGATGCAAGGAATTGTTAAAAGGATAATAAAAAATCAGATGTATAATCATTTGAATAGCACCCAACTTGACTAATTCCTATTGAGCAACTTCACTGCCCATCCTTAGTGGGACTGTAATGAACTCCACTATCTTTAACCAGTGCTTTCCAAGAGGAGGCCGAAGTTCACCATATTTAGTTGGTAATGTGTTTTCATTAGAAGATACATCTAACAGCTTCAACAAGTCACCTGCATTTGGTGAAATATACTCATCGTTGTCCCTGTCCAAGTCAAGTTGAAGTGGAAATTCATATCGGTCATTTATCCAGATCATTGTATCTTGCAGGAAATCATATTCAGAACATTTCAACTAAAGTTATAGTACGGGAGGAAAATCAAGGAAAAGAATGCCCTTTCTAATGTAGCTGGCACATACAATAGGGCTACTAGTGACTTCGTCAGGTCTAAGAGTTAAATTTCCTCCATCAATAACATGTGCTGGGGTATCCATCAAAACAAGTGGAGTATTTGAACCAACCCGAGCATATATGTCAAGCTCAGAAATAATATTATCCTCCTGTATAAAGGCATTAAAACCTCGCATCCCAGATAGGCCATTTGTGAATATGATCTCTGCTAAGTGAATATAGTAATATCTAGTAGGAAGATCACCAATTATATATGAAATTTTTCCAAACCGAGCTGTTTGATAGACAGATGGGCATTCCTTCTCAACAATTGTCTCACCTGTTTTAAATTTTCAGCGCATCTCTGCCCATAAAATGTAAATCTTGTTGAAAAGCACTTCCCAGGGAATTGTCAAAGGATGAAAACAAGTTTTTGGAGGGAAGTTTGACTGTTTCTTCAATTTCCTTAAATTTGGACAAGGAAAAGTATTCATTCACTCAAATGAAATTTCATAAGGCATGACCTTATTTAGGCGAGAAAATTTGAAAATTGAAAATTTGAATTTCCCTCCTCGTGTAATCAAGTTGGCCTACCCAAGAAGGATATAAATAACCTATCCTAGGCACTTCAATATTCATTCTTCTCTCTCAAGTAGCTGCAGAAGAAGGTGATTTATAGCGGAGGAGATGAAGGCAAGGTTGTGTTCAATTTAGTCATCTTCAAGGGAAGATTTCCATAGGATGGAGGACAAGATTTGTTTGGGTGGATTTATGATTTGTCTTGGGAATTTTATCTTCATCACGGGTCTCAATTCAAGTAGATAGAATTCGCACCTGTTAAAGGGTGATTTTGATGACAGTTTGGGATTTTTGTGAAGGTGTCATTCTCCTTCACAGCTAGGAAACGGGGCTTAAGTACCCTATCCTAGAGGTTGAGAACCTATAGCAAGAAAGCCACAGTCAGGGTTGCTTTATCATGAGGTTGTGTAGTGGGTTTTGAAGCCTATAAGAAGGCTTACAGGCTACCAAAATTTGAAGGGACTGGTTGAACGTAATCTACAGTCTATTAAAGGTATTTAAGGTTTTGAATGGGGTAGTTGCTGACTATGTTTATGCCCTAGTCATTCCTATTATATTTGCAGAGAAGACACAAGTCCTTGGAGCCTACACCAAACATTAGATTTGTAGCCTTGTTGGAACCATCCTCTTGTCTAAGGGCAGTGGTATTAAACCTTCCCATTTGTAAGTCATTCTGACTTTGAAGTATTGTATTCTCTCTCTCTCTGCTGAACATTTGACATTAATGATCAGAATAATTGATAATGGTTTTCCCCATCTCGGGGTTTTTCCCTAGCTTGAACCATATTCGTGTGTTTTGTCTTGGCTTGTCTTCAGCTTTTATTACTTATGTTCTTTAATTAGTTACACTTATGATTAATGAGATTACTAATGTATTAATGGTAAAATGATGTAACTAACCTAAGCTAAGAACATGTTAACCCAAAATTAACATGGTATCAGAGATAGGTGAGGACAAGCCCAAGCTTAAGATATTGCGATCTCTAAGAAGTGCCTAAGGAATTTCAGCAGAAGCCACCTTCAGACCTCTATGGTAGGACAAGTCCGAGTTCAAAAAGGAAAATCTGTGACATTGTCTTAAGGCCTTCTACAAGCTCTAATCAGTGAACTTGGGAACAAATTCAAAGGCATCTCAATCATTACAAACAAAAGTTGGAAGTCATCAAGGTATGTTTCAGAATTTATGGGGTGTGATTTTAAGTGGTTTCAAGATATTTTCAGAGGTATATTTAGTAGTAAAACTTCAGAAGGATATGTTTCCCTTCAAGATCATTGCCTAGACTCTAAGGTATCATAGTAACATTAAATAATTTATATGTCAAGAACTCCTAATCCCTTAGCATGGTGGAATTAAGACAACTCAGAGTTTACTATGATCTGAATTCATCAGTACTGTGGAAGATTGAGTAACTTGATTCCTATTCTCTGAAAAAGCAGTAAGAAGTATTGTTGGAATTATTGTAGTATCAATGTAAGAATAAAATTCTAATCCCGGCCTTTATTCTACAACAAAACTCTGAGCATTATTTTGATGTCTGGAACTCTCAAAATAGTGACCTTATCCTACAATTAGGACATCAAAGCACAAGCCTAATATCTAGTGATATTGGCTCCATTTGGACGTCATAAGGCAGTTAATCACTGCAAGACCGAGCTCCAAGTTTCACCATCTTTTGTGATCTTCATCACAAAACAGCAAAATCTTTTAGTATAATTTCCCATATTTCAAGACACTACATGTCAATGAAAGGTCTGGCTCAGATATTTTTTTTAAGACCTTCAGTCTTGTGGCCCTCTTATGGCACCACTCCAAACAAATCTCTGCAATATTATATGATTAAAGTGCCACAAGAAGATCGAAAGATTTAGGCAGTGAGAGGAAAACAAAGTTGAATAGAACCTAGGTTCCTCCTTTACAATGAATACCTACTCTTCCTATGCAGACTTGTGCAACTCCATTTGAAGGGAAACTCGATCTTAGTTCTAGACAAAGTGTTGAGTAGCTACCGAAGTCAACAAATTATTTTGTTTTCCTTAGGCCTTTTTCTTAATAAGAAGTGTCAGTCTTGAAGCTTGCATACCTAACGCAATAAACTTGAAGTATGGAATTCCGATACATATGTTACAGTGATATCTAACAGATCACTGTGTGAAAATTCAAGATGTAAAAGTGTTGTGTAACAGAGATAGCCCTTGTCACATATATATACATATATCTTCTTCGAAAATTGCCTACAAGCCAACCTACATAGCATACTGAGCTTGGTGAAAAGCACTGTGTGATCATCTCTATTCAATAGAAATCTGGAATAACTTAAGAAGCCTGTGGAGGGTATCTATATTTTTTCGAGTGAAATTTTAGCCCTCTTAAAGATATTCTGAACAGTTTTATTTTTGTTGTTAAATTAATAACAAATCTACATACATCGATCCAATGACCAAGAATCTGACCTGGAATACACTCTTAGTATGGTTTTCATAACAATTATGATAAGATCAATGTGATGTATTGATGAGATGTCTGGGCCTTGATTTCTCCACAACACAGCAAATCATATCCTGATCAGTTGTGCATGATGATGACATAAAAATAATTGAAGAGAATTATGACCTTACTAAAACTTCTATGAGCCTTTTTTGAACTTGCCAAGGTTCAAATCAGCATCCCTTTTGCCTGTATAATGCATCCATGTGCTAAGTATTATGTATGTGGAGATTTTCTCTCTAACAAATACTTGGGATTGTTCATTATATTGTTGTGTATCAACATATTTACAACCAGCAAATAAAGTAATAACACTGCATGACTAACCAAGTTTATATATATCAATGTTGGAGTATATTGCGGATGACATTTTAAATCAGAGTCTTGGTATCTATTTCATGATAATGTAGTTCTTTTGTATTAATGCCTCGAAGGACAGAACCTTATCAACTTAAGGCGGGTCTATTGGCATCATCAAGAAAATATCTTAGTTAAGATATATGGACACAGGTAGTTGAATACTCCAAGTTCTGAAGGGAATTTATAGTTTGTCACTAAAAATTGTTAAGAGCTGAATCATATATTATAGTTTTGAAATGCAGAGCAGTTCCAGATATAATAGAATCCATGACTTGAAGGATTTAGTTCTCAAATACCTTAGTATTTTCTTTAGTGATCTAATTAGCAAATTGAAAAACATCAGTATGAATATTTTGTAGAATACATGATGGTTTCTACATATGTTGCAAAGCTAACTTTAGCACAAGATATTTACAAATGGTCTGTTGAGCAAAAGTGGAGTAAGTTGCTATTGATGCTGACAAACTTGTATTGCAGACTGACAGGGTCAGCAAATCATTTTGATGATTATTTATGTATTGATTATGAGCACAGAATGATCCATAACAGAATATAGGACATGTTTCTAGTGGCTCGATGATTATGTTCTGGGAAGGTCAATATCCCTACATTCAGAGGGGCCTATGGACAATCCATCATAATTGGATTACTCAAACGCAACTAATGATGAACTCTGCATATCTATCTGAAGCAAGGATTCAGAGGGAGCCTTAGAGATGACTATGACCCAAGCAGTATGAAAGGAAAAGTAGCTAAGACTTGGGGAGCAATGATTGAAAATGCAGCTTTAATAATGTCCGTTATAAGTCTTTCATAGCCTAATGAAATGGAAAAACCACTGATCCCTAGTTTTCCTGTGCCTCATTTATTGATAGCTGCTCAGATATTCTGATATTGTGTCGGTTAGCAGAATGATGATACATTACTTGATTCTGTTGCTTTGAGAGCTCCATTAAAGCTGAATGCATGACTTACTATGAAGCCACTCTATTGAAAAATATCTTCAGCGATCCATTTGTGAACTTCGTCATTGCAAAAGAATAATCCAAGAATCCAGTATTTCACATACCTCTCCATATGGTAAAACAAACGACATTCATGTTGTAAGACATGTTTTGAGCAAACATATCTCATGATGAGCAGGTTGTCTGATGGACACTGTGCACCCTGAAAAGACCAGTTTAGGCTATGGTCTTCCTGAGTACGAAGGAGTAAGAATAGTTGTAGAGGAATACTAAGTATTGTCAAAGTCTTTGTTGTAAATCAATATGTTTGCTATACATTTGTACACTGCTGAATGGAGTGATGAGGCTCCCATTGATCTAGTTTTGATATCCAAGAAGCAACTTGGCACTATTCCCTATATGAAGGGATTCTTGGTTGAAGAATTGAGCTCTGGGAACTCCTGGTGGCTTGGTGTACTTATTGAGCTATAATATACAATACGGTGAGTGGTTCACCTTCCCCTAATGGTGCGCTATGTAAGGGGTGAGTGGTTCACCTTCCCTGTGATACCCCATGATGGTTGACATGTGTGTAGGGTGAGTGGTTCACCTTCCCCTATGTCTGCAGACATATGTGTGTATGGTGAGTGGTTCACCTTCCCCTATAGTTAATGACATGCACAGGATGAGTGGTTCACCTTCTCCTATGGCATATGAGCAAGATGAGTGGTTCACCTTCTCCTGTGGGTACTCCAATGAGAGATGCATATAGGCATCTGTTGACATGTAGGTGGGACGTGGTTCATCCTTTCCCCACATGTAGTATTTTCATTCCTATGATTGATGGATGACATGTCGGTGGGATGTGGTTTTTCCTTTCCTCACGCGTAGGATTCTTCCTACTATTGTTGGTTTGCATGCATGTAGGACATGGTTCTTCCTTTCCCTACTCTCGGTGTTTTGCATGCCTGTAGGAGGTGGTTCATCCTTTCGCTACGATGATTGTGATGTGTGACTATAGGAAGTGGTTCATCCTTTCCCTACGTGTGATTATGATGTGTTTGTAGGATGTGGATTCACTATTACCTATGAGTGGTAGTGAGTAGGATGTGATATGTTCTTTCCCTGTTGATGTTCTTGCATCATCCTACCCATGAAGTCTGAGACACATGGGAAGTACCTCTCATCTGGCCAATGAGTTGGGAAATGAGGATAGGGACCATAGCACTACCGATGGATACATATTTTACTATCGTAATCCCTATGCTAGGATGTATGGTGTTCAACAAACCAATCTGGGACCAATTGAGGTTCTACCTCTAAACTAACTTTTGTTAGTAGAGAGTGGCAAGGTCTTGCGACTCACTTTCGATCAATTCTTCTTTATTATTCATATCATTGTTCAGCAAAGCAGAGAAGAACACAGATGAGATTCAGAGATGGTTCATGATGGATGGATTGGCAGGTGTAATTCTCCCTAGTTGAGAGGGAGAGTTAAAATTGGAAAGTAGAGCCAAATTCCACTTTAGACCACTCCTATGAGGAAGATGATTGCAGCATTGGATTCCTCTTTTCGAGAGGATCAAATTCGACCTAAAGATCAGTAAATTTGGATAAGGAAAAGTATTCATTCACTGAAATGAAATTTCATAAGGCATGACCTTATTTAGGTGAGAAAATTTGAAAATTGAAAATTTGAATTTCCCTCCTCGAGTAATCCAGTCAACCTACCCAAGAAGGTTATAAATAACCTATCCTAGGCACTTTGATATTCATTCTTATCTCTAAAGTAGCTATAGAAGAAGGTGATTTCAAGAAAAGGAGATGAAGGCAAGGTTGGGTTCAATTTAGTCATCTTCAAGGGTAGAGTTCCACAGGATGGTTTGGGCACATTTATGATTTGTCTTGGGCATTATATCTTCATCACAGGTTTGAGTTCAAGTAGATAGAAGTCACGCCTATTAAGGGTGATTTTGATGACAATTTGGGATTGTTGTGAAGGTGTCATTCTCCTTGAAGTCATCTGCACTAGTTTGGGTCACCTACAACTAGGCCACAGGGCTTAAGAACCCTGTCCTGGAGGCTGAGAACCTACAGCAAGAAAGCCACAGTCAGGGTTGCTTTATCATGAGGCTGTGTAGTGGGTTTTGAAGCTTGGAAGAAGGCTTATGGGCTACCAACATTTGAAGGGACTGGTTGAAGGTAATATGCAGTCTATTAAAGGTATTTAAGGCTTTGAATGGGGTAGTTTCTAATTGTGTTTATGCCCTAGTCAGTCCTACCAGAATTGCGAAGAATACACACGTCCTTGGAGCCTACACCAAACATTAGATTTGTAGCCTTGTTGGAACCATCCTCTTGTCTAAGGGCAGTGGTATTAAACCTTCTCATTTGACATTCATTTTCACTTTGAAGTATTTTATTCTCTCTCTCTGCTGAACATTTGACATTAATGATAAGAAGAATTGATAAGATTTTTCCCCATCTTGGGGTTTTTCCCTGGCTTGAGCCATATTCGTGTGTTATTTTGCCTTGGATTGTCTTCAACTTTTATTACTTATGTTATTTCATTAGTTACACCTATGATTAATGAGATTTATAATGGATTAATGGGAAAATGATGTAACTAACCTAAGATAAGAACATGTTAACTCAAAATTAACGGATGCCACGTGTGAAAACAAGCATAGTTTTCCAACGCCACCCAATTTACGGATTGTTTCACGAGGGACGAATCCCTCTTGCGGACAAGAGTGATCTCCCTAGTATCCTAAGGATATCTAGAAACAAACAGACAAATTTAGACCATTTTCTCTAGACTATTTTGCTTAAGAATTACTCATTAACTACGGATATATAATCCTACTTGAAGTCCAATGCTTACTCAGTCTTCAATCTAGTCACTCCAGAAGTTATTGATCTAGCATATATGATCTGCAGTCAAAGACAGGAAAACTAGATCAAAAGCATCTGCAAAATATGATAATTCGAAAGCAATAATCCATCTGTATTAACTTTGAATAAAATAAGAAACCTTACAACCTTGACGCCTTGATGTTGGTACAAGTTCTTCCAGGGTCCCAGACAGTCGTTTTCCTTAGTTTAACAAGACTCCAACTCTCTTGAATCAGCATAAGACTATGGCCATGAGTATGTAATCTCTCTCATACCAACGATGCTAAATGTGGAGAGTATGATTCCTTCAGCAATTCTCTTCTATAACTAAGAAATAAGTATCAACTACTAAGTATCAAAAAGTACCCTTGAGACTGAAACTTGGTCTCAACTTATAGCTGAAGAGAGGTAGTTTCAGCTCTAAAAAGGAAGGGATAAAGCCCTCTCCTCATGGGATTTCACCTCCAAAAGCCAAGGGATAGCTCCATTTATGAAGGGATGAAGTTTCATGAATGGAAGGGGCAAAGCTCGACCAAATAATGCTTCTACAAGGCCCCAGATGGGAGAATATTCGACCAGCTAGGCTTCTAGAGCTTAATTTTCTCTTTATTTTACCTTTTACAAGGGTACGCAGTTTTTATATAAAATAGCCATGGCACCGCTGGGAATGACTAGGGAAAGTGTGGGAGTAGGCTTTTTAGGATTTTTAAGAGCTTCTTCCAGTTCCCAGACTTGATTTGGGGAACTTTATGTTTTTATGCCTCTGAGGAAGAAATAAATAGGTAATGATGAACCCATATAGACAGCAAAATGTCATGGTGACAAATTTTATTGTAACAGATTGCCCCCTAAAGTTAGAAGTCTGAAGAGTTCTGAAGAGTGAAGTGCTTTATCATTCCGAGGATTGGGCTGCAAGCACACCAGTTGAAACCCTGAAAAAACATTCAATGCAAGCATATATATATGTATATCATCGCTGAGGTAGGCATTCCCATACTCAAATCAAAACTAACTACATGTTCTGATACAGAAATGATTTTAGAATTACGTAAAGAGTAGACACAATATGGACGCAACCATCTGTTAGAAGTAGTCTACTGTATGATGAATAATAAAATTCCTCATATCTTGGATGGTGGAAACTATATCTATGGTCTTGATTCCTACTTCTCGAACTAGTACGATTCTATCCATGCGATTGATTGTGTCGAAGTTGAACATGGTAGAAACCACTTGATTACCAGTCAATGATGTGAACTGTTAGCAAGTGTGAGAGAAACCACCAATAATGAAAATGGTTCTCAAAGTACTCAATACAATCTATGAAATGTGAATTTGTGATCTAAAGTCGAACATTTCACATAATCATTCAATCGAAGGTCAATGATGCAACCTATCGTCGAAAGCGAGAAACCTGCCATTAGGGCATGTAGATTCCAAGGTACTATTAGGATTCTAGATCAAATTTCTAGATGATGAGTTGTTGTTGATAGAAAGTGATCAGTTGTAGGAAGGCCCACAACACGAAACCATTAGGTCAAGTTTTGAAGAAATTTTAAGCAAGGACTGACTTAGGGATGGTCAATGCAAATGGAGACAAATTTTTGTAATGAATGGTTTATTAAAATGATCTCTTGAACACATAACGACACTACAAATGGTGACGATTGACCTAAAGCTAATACCCAGAAATCGGTTGAAGACTTTCAATGTGGTTTAATTAACTGTTTAGCCAAAGGATTTTCCCAACCCATACATGAATGTGACAAATGTTTCGTGTTCAAGAGTGGTATACAAAATTTTGAAACAAAGCGTGACAAGTGGATTCATCTTCTCTCTTTTTCCCCCACCATTTCTGGAAAGTACCTCTTTATTTTTGACAAGCTTGAGGAGGATAAAATTTGCTTGTTATATAAGCTCATCCTTAGGATGATTCCAACTTAGTATTAAAATCAAACCCTAAGAAGGAGTGGTTCGTTCCTGTTTATAATTTACAGGTCCTTTACTATTGAGTTTTAACGAGTCCAGTATAGGTGAAACTCGGTGTTTTTCAATTTTAGGAAGTCAGAAGAAAACCTTAAGAAAACTCCATGGGTGTACTTTTTCGTAAATTTAGTCTCTCAGGCGCAAAAAAAGGATAAAATAATGTAGGAGAGAACTCTATTGACCATGATTAGTCAATGTATACCTTTTTCATAAATAGTCCATTTCAGTCTGGAAAAGGAGTAAACATATACGAAAGGGACGATTGTTCATTTCCTTTAACGAGTTCGAATAGTCAAGTACTTGGCGATCTTTTCATGTTTAGAGAGTCTAAAAAGGGCTTAAAAGAAGACTCCATGGTTTCGCTTTTTCTATAAGTTTTAACGAGTTCGAAAAAGTGATAAAAATGTACTCATATAGTGTTGCTTTTTTTTTTCAGTTTTAACGAGTTCGAAAAAGTGACAAAAAGCATACTCATTGCCAAAATGATTATTTCACCCTAAAATCTTGTATTCTGCACAAAAGCCCAAAAAATTAAACATACCTATTTTAGATAAGTAAAAATTATTTGAAAAACAACCTTTCAAAGTGGAAAATAAATAAAATATTATTTTATTTATTCAAAAAATCTTATAAAAAGTAGTTTAACCAATTCATTTTTACTATTTGCATCCAGAGTGAAAGTTGAGAGCTTTTGGTAGAAAAATTTCCGAAGGAGATATCAGAAGAACTGACCATCCAAATCCAAAACCGTCGACTCCAGGTAATCCACAATTCATTTCTCTTCATTTTTGTTCATTTACCTTCTCTTTTTAGGCTTTAGAATCATTTTTTAAGAGAAAAATAGGTTCAAAAAATCGCTCTCGGGGTACCATAGGTAAAACACACAGTACCTGTGGACCCCGATAATTTTCCAAAGGAAAATTATCAGGGTCTTGCACTTTTCTTGTATAACGCGTGCGATAGCTCGCACTGTCTTAATGCAAAAAGTGCGGAGGCACTGTGAATAAAATAAAAATATGATTTCTCTCAAATTAAGCCAAATTTTTCCATTCTAATTGGATCTAATATTTCAATGCATCTATTGTAGAGTATCCACAATGCTTGAATGGAGAGAACGTGAACATGAGGTAGTAGATGAGGCAGCTATTGGAAGTTTACCAACATTGCGTTTTTTGAAAAACTGTGGATTATACAATTATTGGGCAATGCAAGGCATGAGGGCTCAAGTAGAGTTATTGACATGGTTGGTGAACAGGTGGGATGTTCAAGAACAATGTTTCATTATTGGTGATCATCGGTTCAAAATTGAGCTGGAGGATATATACTTCCTTACAGGTTTCTCTAAAAGAGGAGAACCTATTTCCTTTTTTGGGGCTAGGCAAGGTGGCCAGTCTATAACTAGCTATCAACAAGAACTTTGTAACGAAGAAGCTGATCCAAAAGACAACTGCATTGATATAAAACCCATTATCCGTCTTGAACTCAAAGTGGTTGCGTTCACAGTGGCTAGATTGTGTGGGAGTGTAGCTCCATACATAGCTACTAAAGCCCAGATGCAAAGAGCGGTTGAATGCTACAGAGGCACCATCTTCAACTGGTGTGAAGGAGTATTGGCTAATGTAAAAGGCCAATTGACTAGAGCTAAGAACACAAAGTTGAAAAATTTTGGATATGGAGCTCTTGTAGTTTCTTTTGCTATGGAGAGGATTCCATCTATTTCCCCCCAGCTTATCTCGGTTGATGCTGGTAGAGTTAGAGAGCCTCGGATGGCCCGTTGGGTACAAGTGATGGCCCGTCATGTAGAGGGTTTTGAGATAGTTCGATTTACACCCGCATACTTTCATTGGCTACAGAACCAAATCTTCGCCATTGAATATTTTTTGTATGCTGGGATAGATTTCCACGGTGACCTTGATATGCCTTTTCCTCCAGGAACACAGTGGGACGAGTGTTGGCTTGAGCGGTCCTGACCCAGGTTCGGTGTGCAAGGTTTTCCAACAAACCCCTATACTACTGGCTCTTTCGGCAGTGACCTGCTTTCGCAGGTCAAAGTCTCACCCGAAGTAGTATGGGTGGGTGCTGGAACTAGGTTTCCGCATCGTGAGAAAGTAAGGGCAAGGCAAGTAGAGCTGTGTTCTGTTTCTATAATTCCCAAATTACCTTGTTCTGCGCAGGGTTAATTATGTATCTATTTGCATCCACGTGCACTAGATCTATAATTATATGCTTTCTATAACATCAAAACAGTATTATATAAGCAAAGCGGAATAGATCTAGATCCAAGCATTCAGTACACAGATCTTCACAGCAAAAGACAGAAAATACACAACACAACAATTATCAGCAATTCATACAACAGTACTCACAGATTCAGATCTCTAATAATCCTTCACATTCATTCATTCATCAATCTTTCCTTACAATTCCCTTCCCAACCTGCACACACAACAGCAAGGTTCGCACACAGCTGGACTAGGATCTTCGTGCACATAGCTAGCAGGAGTCCATTCCCCAAAACCCAAATAGATAGCTTAAACAACAGATCGCATCAATAGCTCATCAATTATTATCTTTACGATACAAAATACATCTCTATTTATAACAATCTAGCCTCGACTTTCCTATGGTCTGCAACCCATGGTTTTCGGACCCCTAGTTTACCCTTTGACCCATTACAATGCATTTGGGGCTTTGACCCACCCCAAAACCCCTGCGCTAGATTAAATATAATAAAAAATAATCAAAATGAACAAGTTTTGCAGCTTGTTAGGAGACCTCATTCCAACAGTCCCCCAACACAATCTTGTGACTCATCCTGAGTCACTGCATTGGTGCGACCACATAGTCCACAGCCTGGTATGGTTTGAGTCGACTACCATTGACAAAGCCAGGAATGAGGTCACCGCGCAGGGTAGCTAACTGGACTGCTCCGCCATTTGTGACCCCCTTAACTGTGTAGGGACCAAGCCAATGCTGCCGAAATTTTCCTGGATGTTTCACAAATTGGCTATCGTATAAAAGGACGAGATCACCTTCGACGAATGTCTTCTGGCAGATGTGTCGATCATGCCAGGCTTTATCTTAAGCCTTTTGAACCTGTTGGAAAAACTGAGTAATAAACCGATCTTCCTCCAAAGCCACCAGTTGTGCCAGGCGCTCTTCTATGATATCAGAGTCTGCCATATTTTTGAATGCTGCGATGCGTAGGCTAGGAACAACATAATCTATGGGCATAATGGCCTCCTTGCCATAGACCATTCGGAATAGTGTCCTGCCTGTCAGATTTTTGCAGGTCGTTCGGTATGCCCATAGAACCGAGGGGATGCGAACATCCCAGTCACTATGATCGGCATTAAAAACCTTCTTTAATGCCTGCTCCAAAATTTTCTTAAAAGCTTCAACTGCCCCATTAGCCTGGGGATGATATGGTGTACTCTTGGCATGGTGGATCCGGAATTCCTCATTCAAAGCTTGAATCGTTTGGTTAAAAAAATGTGTACCTCTGTCACTCATTAGGATCTTCGGGCAGCCAAACCTGGTCAGAATCTGCTCAAAGATGAAGTGCGCAGCAGTATCAGCAGTACAGTCTTTTACTACTTGTGCCTCAGCCCATCGTGTGACGTAGTTAGTGGCAGTGATAATGTAGCGCGTGCCTGTTTTCTTGCTTGGTGGATTGATGGGTCCTATAAAGTCAATGTCCCATTTATCAAAATCTTTTAGGGCCATTTAAGGCTGTAATGGCATGCCATCTCGTCATGAGGGTCGGGCGGTTCGCTGGTATGTATCACATGATCTGCAATAGGTGTAAGAATCCTGATGTAGGGTAGGCCACCATAAGCCAACCCTTAAAATCTTTTATGCCATAGCCCTGCCTGCATAGTGGCCGCTTGCGACTCCATCGTGTGCTTCTGCGAGGACGATGGGCCGTTCATGTTCCAATACATATCTGCGGAGTATTTCATCGACACCTAGCTTGTATAGCTGTCATGCAATGATAGTAAAGTCCACAACCTGGGTAACCAACTCCTTCTTCTGTTGTACCGAATATGCTGCAGGGGCCACGTCCATAGTAAGGAACTCAATGATATCAGCAAAGTGAGCATCAACCATCTTAATGGTAAACAGCTGCGCATCGGGTAAGCCCTCATCTAAGTTAGTGGTTTCTTCCCCTGTATAGATATGAGACAGATGATCTGGTCCTGCATTCAACCTCCCAGGCTTAACGATGATCTCAAAATCATATTCCTGAAATAGCAACATCCAACGACAAATATTCCCCCCCAACACAGGCTTGTTGACCAGGTATTTCAAAGCCGAATGGTCTGTGAACATCTTAAAGTGTCCACCCAGCAGATAGTGCCGATAATTTTGTAGTGCGTATACCATAGCCAGTCCTTCACACTCAGTGGTAGAGTAATTCCTTTCGGCACTCGAGAGTTTGCGACTGGAAAAGGCAACTGGGTGATTAATATCTCCCTCGCCAGGCTGAGTGAGGACCGCACCCAGGGCGATGCCTGATGCATCGACATGTACATGAAATTCCTTTGACCAGTCAGGGAATATTAGTATGGGTGTAGAAATCATCTTCTCTTTTAGCATTTCGAAACTCTTCTAACACTCATCATTCCAGAAAAAAGAGACATCTTTTTTTAGTAGATGTTCCATGGGTGTTGTGATCAGAGCGTACCCTTAAATGAATTTTCTGTAATAGCTTGTGTGATGGAGAATAGAGTGCAACTATTTTTCCATTGTAGGGGCTGCAAGGTTGATAATTACGGATATCTTCACAGGATCAACCATCAGTCCTCGCTGACAGACTATGTGTCCAAGCAAGATTCCGAAAGGTACATGGAAGATGCACTTTTTTTATTCAAGGAGATCTGGTGCTTCCGACATGCATCCAACATTAATCGCAGGTTCGAGACATGTTATTTCACCAAGCCAAAAACCATCCAGTCATCGAAGTAAACCTCCAGGAGCTTATGAATAAACTCCTTGAACATAGCCACTATGACCCTTGAAAATATAGCAGGTGCGTTCTTGAGACCAAACGGCATGACAATATACTGGAAGGAACCCCATTCGGTTGCAAAGGTAGTCTTATTGCGATCCTCGGGTGCAATTCTGATCTGGTGGTATCCCGAGAATCCATCAATGAAGGAATAGGCTTCCTGGCCACCCACTCTATCAAGGATTTCATCAGAGAAGGGCGTAGGGAAGGGGTCATAAACACAGGCATCGTTCAGTTTTCGTAGGTCCACACAGATGCGTATTTCCCCTTTTGTCTTTTTCTCCTGGACAACCATTGGAATTACCCAATCTAACTGTTCAACTGGTTCAATGATACCGACGATCAACATTTTGTCCAACTCTTCTTTGACCTTTTGCTTATATTTAGGGTTCAACCGATAGGGCTGCTGCTTGACGGGCCGCGCCTCAGGCTTCAGAGTGATGTGCATAATGTCGAGGTCCCCAGTGATTCCTTTGAGCTCAGAAAACTTTGTAGGGAATAAGTCCTGGTACTCCGTAAGTAGCTCAGAAATTTTGTCCACGGTGCCTTCATCCTAATAGTCCCCAATTTTAACCAACTTCGGGTGTTCTTCTGTCCCAATATTAACTTCGCGTAGCCTGAGAGGTTGCATTACATCAACATCCTGGAGTGATGGTCTGATAATAGTATGTTCTTCTTCAGATTCCGGAACAGAGATATTCTGTAGGTTATCCTCTTCTTCGTTAATCGCCAAGCTCCGGCAGTTGACTATGTCTTGCATCTGGGCTTCCCATGTCTGGATGATTGGTGTGGTGTGTGGGTGAGGCTTTTTAAAGATGAACGCATCAATGTCCTGCAGAACTTCGTCAATCATTTATATTCCTCCAATAAGTCTGAATGTTCCAATAATGTCTTCTTTTAATATTTACCAATGGCGGGTCCGATGATGTAACTCTGCATCTAAGTACCAAGCAGCAGGGATAAGGCCCAAGGCATGTACAAATAGATGGATCCATTCTTATGGGGCTCGGTCGGCCCATTTGGTTGTCCAAGTACGCAGATGCGTGCGGGGATCCCCGGGCCCCAGGAATATCTTGGTGCGCACATCAGCGGGAGGTGCAAACCGCAACACCATCCTATCCCGACACGTCTCCCAGTCCAGGAATGCTTTCTTGTGGGTATCCCACCAGCGTGCAGGTGTGCCCCGCAGTGCCAGATTGAGTGCCCAAAGTCGCCGATATTTTGGCACCCTAGCCTCCAATGTTATTAATAATTCCTAGACATTACTAGACCCATAAAACTAGGGAAGGTCTCTTACCTTCGAAGTAATGCAGTAGAGGGTCCTTGCAACCCGAGGGCATCGTAGTGCTGAGACATCATGTAGCTGGGTCTACCAACTCTCTAGTTCTTCATCCAGGTCAGAAAAGTACTCCCTGTTTTTCTCCCAATCGAATACTCTACCTGTTGTAGGGTCACCCTGGTCTTCGTCCTGTGCCGTCATCTTGTATATGTGATCTAGTTCCTCCTCTTCATATGCTGGTTCTATATACCGCACACGCTCAGTGGGATCCAGTGGTACTATTACATGCGTACCGTTCTTCTCAAACACCATGCTATGTTTTTTTAGATTAATGACACCCCCCACGTTGATAGCCCAGTCTATTCCTAGGAGTGAAGGATAGGGATCCATATCTTCCACAATTTCTATGACCTCAAAGTCAGTTAGGACCTTTACTCCTGCGATATCGACCACGAATTTTGGAAACCTTCCCAAAGGGATGATCTTCTGTTGATTCGCCATTCATAGCTGGATGGTGGACCAGTCTAACTGAGGTTCTCCCATTTGTTGCCATGTTTTTTTTGGTAAGACATTCACATCTGATCCAAGATCGAGAATAACCGGATCTATCTCATAGTCACCAATATACGTAGTCAATCAAATTTCCCTCCCAGTGCCCCTCTTGTAGCTGTGTAATTTGTGTACTTCCTTAATCTCAGCCGCTGTGTTGGGTTGGGCTGCGCAGTCCTGTAGTAATACTTGAAGATTTTCTTCAGCCTGTGTGTTGCGTAGTAGCTTCAAGCATGCCCTTAAAAAGGGTTCAACCTCCTCTTCTTTCTGGAGGTGCGCTGGCAGCTGCGTAGGGGCTTCCAGCGGCTCTTATTTCCTGGGATTTGGTTCCTTCTGAGCAGTAAGCTCCTCCCTTGCTTCTTGGGTGACCATGCTGCGCGCTATGACTTTTATACTTGGATCTTCACTCCTCAGCTCCGTTTTGACTCTCTGTACATTTTTTGTGGGGGTAGACTGTTTGTCCTTCATTTTCGTTATCAAGATCGAGCAGTCTTCGATCTCATGGTCCAGCTGTCAGCAATATTTACAGGATTTCCTAGTGGGATTTGGGCAGTCCCTGGTGAAGTGCCCTACCTCTCCACAGTTATAGCATATCAGCTGGCCCCATCCTCATCCTGCGGTCCCTCCCCGGCCCCCCCTGCCCCTCGCAGGAGAGCCACCAAAGGTCGCAGGAGATCTCAGAGAGGCAGGATCGGATTGTACCCTATAGAGGTTTCCCCGATCTACCAAAAAGTCATATGTGCGACAATTCTACTCGTCGTGCCCTACAGATCAGCAGAACCTGCACCATTGTTGCTTCAGTTCACCCCCATTTATCCGAGGGCACTGGGCTGTATCATATAGTCCCGCTACCCAACAATCTTCGCACCAAAGTTCCATGCTGACTCCTTTTCCTTGTTCCGTCCATAAGCTCTGTATTTCCATGTGCATGGCTCCGAGCTGCTCCTGAATTTGTTGCACTCCTCCCCACGTGTTTTCCTTAGGTGCAGCTTCGAGTTTCATGGAAGCTTCCAAGGCTTTTTCCTACAATTGAAAGGTCTGGTGGCCCATGGGTATGCGTAAGTGAGGTAGCAGCATAGCGATGAACCATTCCTTGTGCTGTTTGTCATCATACTTGAACCCACCTTCCCTGATCGCTTTCTTTAACTTTTGATCGGCCTCCCATACCGACTCATACGTACCTTGCTTGAAGTCTTTTACTTCCGCTACCAGCTGGGAATAAGATTTTGGCTTTCGGAATTGTTGTTTTAGGGCATCCTTAATATCTTGGAGTGATGCGCTCCCATTTTGGGATATATACCACATATACTAGTCCAACACCCTCTCTTCGAAAGCCAGGGATAGCTACGTTCTCTTCATAGTATCGCTTACCACCCCTTGCGTCGTCCATACCGAGTTGGCCACAAACCAAAACTGTTCCATGTCCTCATCGGCTGCGCCTTTAAAGGTAGGTAACTTTAAGTGTGTCGCCATGGGTTCCTCTGGTTTATTTTCCCGGGGGTCTGACGTCGAGGTAGCTGACGGACCTAGCGTGGGTCTCAACAGACTATGAGCAGAGCGATCCTCTTCTCGACTATTTCGATAGTACTTACTGCTCCGTTTTGCGCTTTCACCCAGAGTATCACTCATTCAACCCTGTGTTAGATCTCCAATGCCATTACCCGATCCCGTTTCTCAGACTTCTTCGCGTCCCGGCAACGGAACCATTTGTTGGCTTGAGGTGTCCTGACCTAGGTTTGGTAAGCAAGGTTTGCCAAAAAACCCCTATACTACTGGCCCTTTCGGCAGTGAACTGCTTTCGCAGGTCAAAGTCTCACCCAAATTAGTATGGGTGGGTGATGGAACCAGGTTTCCAAACCCTGAAAAAGGAAGGGTAAGGCAAGTAGAGCTGCGTTCTGTTTCTGTAATTCCCAGATTACCTTGTTCTGCACAGGGTTAATTATGTATCTATTTGCATCCACGTGCACTAGATCTATAATTATATGCTTTCTATAACATCAACACAATATTATATAAACAGAGCAGAATAGATCTAGATCCAAGCATTCAGTACACAGATCTTTGTAGCGAAAAGAAAGAAACTACACAACACAGCAATTATCAGCTATTCATACAATAGTACTAACAGATTTAGATCTCTAATAATCCTTCGCATTCATTCATTCATCAATCTTTCCTTACAATTCCCTTCCCAACCTGCGTGTTAGGACCTCACAATGTACCATTTTTACCATACATGTTGACACCACCTTACCCTTTAACTATATTTAAAAATGGTTTCATTATCGTTTTCATCCATTTTATCCAAAGGTATATGAAATCCTTCTCTTTACTATATATTTAATCTGTTTACATATAATTCCATATTACTCTTATATTTCATCATTAATCGAAGGTAGATTGTTGCTAACACAAGTCTAAAATATCGCAGATAATTTATGATAAGGAACGTGCTATGCTGAAACAATCGGCCATTGCTGAAACAGTCGACTCCGTTGCTGAAACAGTCAGCGGACACGTAAATTCCGTCACTGCTCGTGATTTGTGATTTTGGAAGAGTATTTTGGGTACAATGGCAAGAAGACGAAGACAAGCAAGAAAGTTGTTACACGGATTTTTCTGAAGCCAGTACTTTTTCTGTATCTGTTGTAACAATATTTTTCTATGGAAGAATAGAAGGACCCTGTTTTAAGATAGAAGAATAGATTTGGATAAATATAGATTTTCTCTGATGTAACTGTAATAGATGTCTCCTCTTTAAAAAGAGGAGACATCATCATTAGAAGGGATATAGAGACTACAGGAGAAACATTATTTTGAGCGGAAAGGAGCAAGACTCCATTGTAATGTATTATTCCTTTTTGACAAATGAATAAAAGTTTCTTTTGAGCGTTTCAATTTAACTCTTTCCCTTGCGGAATCTTGTGAGAAGGAAAGGGCCCGCCTTCATCACAAGATTCACCCGATTGCTCCTGTAGTTTGTTGAATTTCTTTATGATATTCGCACCTTAATTTAACTCTGTTTACTGAATCATCATTTGCGTAGTTCTGTAGTTCTTTAAGCACTCTGTTTTCTTTAACGCTGCATGAGTTCGGTAACATTCATTCTTAAAGAAGCCAAGAGATATTTTTCTGTTATCTGTTTGAATGTATGATTGATGCTGGGAAACAGGTGCTGAAGATTCCTGTGCAAAGGAATAGGGTCCTGTTCCCCATAGGTTGACTCTCTTTTTTCTGCAGTGTGATTAGTATCAAGAGACAGGTACTGAAGGTTCTTGTTCATGGGAATAGGGTCCTGTTTTCTTGGATTGATATTTTCTATAGTGTGATTAGTGTCAGGCAACAGGTGCTGAAGTTTCTGTTTGGAGGAATAGGGTCCTGTTCCCTGTTATGGTTGATTGGTTTCCTTTCCTGCAAGGTGATTTTCTTTCATTATCTTTTTCTAGAATTCTTTTAATGAAATACTGCAATAGAGGAATTGCTTCTGTTGTAACACAAGTAGACTTCAGCTTTGTTAAAGCAGGGTGTGAATAGTTAGATTTGTATGATTTATAATTGTGTGACTTTTACTACAACATTATCTTGCTTTTGGAATTGAGCATATCCAGTGCGTGATTGTCTTTGGAATAAACAGACCTTCCCGGGTTGACAATTTATGTGGAGCTTGAATTGTTAAAACAATTAAAGAGACCAACATTTTGGCGCCGTTGCCGGGGAAGGAAATTATAGATTTCAAAAGCATTAATATTTTCTTTCTAGATGTGCAGATTGTATGAGAGGACGCGGAACCCAAAAGAAAACTAATCCTACAGGTGGCAAGGGCAAAGGAAGGGGAGGAAGAAATAATTTCACTGACGAGATTGTATCAAAGGCTGAATCATCACAGAGATTAAGTTCTCAAAGACCAAAAATTCAGCACTCCCCTCAATCAGATTACAAAACAGAGGAAGTTGTGGGCCCTGAAAACATAAAGGAACCAGTAACGGATATTAAAGAACCAGAAACCAGTGCTGGAGAATCAGAAGGAAGTGCTAGCAAATTAGCAGAGCACGTTGAGGAATTAATAGAGAGTATTGGACGATCAGTGGAAAACATTGAGGAGCCAGTAGAAGATCTTGAGGATCGAGCAAGTGCAGTAGGAGAATAGCCAATGGAAGGAAACAACGAAGAATTCTTTGGTGGAGGACGTGTAGATCCTGAAGGAGAAGGAAGGGATGAAAATTCTCTCTCTACCTTGGGATTTCCTATCAGTGATCTCCCTAGAGGAACAAATCCTATGAAGAATATTCCATTGTCAGCTTTACCCAACTTCCATGGTTTATCCTCTGAATATCCAGATGAATTTATTTTTGAATTTGATATATTATGCAGAAGTTATGATTATGTTACTAATGCTCAAAAGTTGAAACTGTTTCCAGCAACATTAAAAAGAAATGCTTTAATATGGTTCATGAGCCTTGGAAGTCAGGTAATCACAACATGGGAACAGATGAAACAGAAATTTCTGCTTAAATCTCAAGACTATTGTCTGACGAGAGAAAAGAGGGAGGAACTATTCAACATGGCACAAAAGTCGGATGAGAATATGGAGGACTATGTGGAAAGGCTGCAGTATAATCTGCAGAGATCTGATCATCCGAATGTAAGTAAAGAAATTCGCAAAACAATATTACTTAGAGGATTAAGGGATGATTGTTTAGACATGTTAAACATGCTTGGCAAGGGAGATATATCTAAAGAATCATATGATGAGATTGTTGAACTTTGTAAAAGATGTTCAAGGGGAGCTGCAAGGAACAGAGTAAGTAACAGAGATCCCACCTATTCAAGAGTGCAAAAATCAGCCAGTGGGGGAGCAACAAGAGCTGAAATAGGTAATTTACTTGAAGAATTTAAAACTGAGATGTTAAGTTCTTTTGCTTCCCAAATTGACACCTTGCAGGTTAAAAAGAAGCAGGCTGAAGCAAAAGCAGCTCTGGCTATCTTTTGCCCTAAATGCAGAGACAAACATCCACTAAGGGAATGCCCATTGGACAAAATACCAATCTGCACCCTTTGTGAGAAAGATCATGAAATACAAAAATTTCCCTCTCTACCAGGAATAAAGGCAGCACTGCAGCCAACGGAAGAAGAAGTTGAAGCAGTTTACCTGCTAACACAAAGAAGACAATGGCAACCAAAAGGACAAGGTATGAATTCTAGTATGCCATTTAATCGTTGGAATAATTATTTTGTTTTCAGTCAGACAAATTACCCCCCCTTTAATCAAATGCAATACCCACCCTTTAATCAGATGAACTTCCCACCCATGCAACAATCAAACCCTCCCTTTGTTTATCTTACAATGTGGACTCCTTGGCCCCCACAACAGCCATCTCCTTTTAATCCTTGGAATTCAAATTGGAGAAGCCAACAACTCCCGTATCCAAATCAATTTCCTCAATTTCAACAACCACTTCCTCTACCATCAAATGCTCCACCAAATAATCAAATGAGACCCCAGCTACCTGTGCAACCAAATCCTAACCCCAATAATAAAGTTGTGCAAGTCATTGGTATTTAGAATCAGCCTACATTTCCTACTATGCAATGTAATGATATTCATTTGAGATCCGGGAAAATAGTAGAACCTATCATTGATGATATAACCTCTTCTGATTCTGATAAAGAGGAAACTGAGAAACATAAAAAAGCACAACCACCCTCTAACAAGGGTATTGAAATAACAGAACCACCATTCCCCGAGCATTTAATTTTAACTAAAATGCCTGAAACACCTGCTTTTAATCTTTTAGGGGAATTGCAAAACTTGTATGTTAAAATTCCACTTTTACAGGCACTGAGAGATGTACCAATTTATGCCAGAACCATAAGGGACATTTTTGTTAAGAAACCTGGTAGGAAAACTAAAGATCCCCTTACAGTTCATGTGATGGGTGACTTATCTGCATTAATGTCCGGAAAAACCCCTCCCGTGAAATATGGTGACCCCGGCCATCCTACTGTGACAGTTCAAATTGGTAAAACAATGATTCCTCAAGTTTTGGTAGATCTAGGTGCTACAATAAACATTATGACTCTTGAAACTTCACAGTTGTTACAGTTGAATAACACAATCAGAGATACACCAACTATCCTAGAGTTAGCTGACCATTCTACAATTAAACCAGAAGGAGTTGTTGAATATCTAGTTATCTCAGTTGAATCCTGGAATTACCCAGCTGATTTTGTCGTATTACAAACTAAAACAAAGTTGGGGGGACACCCTTTAATTCTGGGGAGGCCATGGATGGCTACAACCGATGCCTTTATTAGCTGCAGATCTGGTTCAATGACAATTTCTAATGGTTATGAAACTAAACAACTTACTCTTTATCCTCATGCTACACCCATAATTAATAATGAAGATTCTGTGTGGATGGATTATGATGATAATGCTATTCAGCCCATTTTAACTATCGGACAAGCCTTAACTCTTAAATACAATACAGAGGATGAAATAATTAATAATTTTATTTGCGAACCTTCCTCTATAATTGCTGAAACACACAATCAATTGACTGCAATTTTTGAAACAGATACCCAGGAAAAGATTGAATCTGAAGATTTATCTCAGACATTAACCACCAACTCATCTAAAAGCACAACAGTCGAAATCGAACCTGGTAAGACATTAAACATAAATCCTGATCTAACAGTTGCTGAAACACAGCAGTTAATGGAGTTATTACGTGAAAATAAGGAAGCATTCGCATGGGATTACACAGATATGAAAGGAATCTCTTCTGAATTATGTACTCACCGAATTTATATTAAAGAAGGATGCCGACCAGTATGTCAACCCCAAAGACGAATGAACCCTAATTTAAGAGAAATTGTTAAAGAAGGACTTCAGAAATTGCTTAATGCAGGATTTATATACCCCATATCTAACAGTGAATGGGTTTCCCCATTGGTAATAGTCCCTAAGAAAAACGGGAAATGGAGAGTGTGTGTTGATTACAAAGCCTTAAATAAAGCTACTCAAAAGGATCACTTTCCTTTACCCTTCATTGATCAGGGGTTGGATAGTCTGTCAGGGAAGACATTCTTTTCTTTTCTAGATGGATTCAGTGGGTATAACCAAATTAGAATTGCACCCCAAGACCAGGACAAGACCACTTTCACTAGTCCTTGGGGAACTTTTGCTTATAGAGTTCTTCCATTTGTGCTATGTAATGCACCAGCAACTTTTCAGAGGGCTATTATAGGAATCTTTTCTGATATGCTGAATGACTCTATGGAAATATTTATGGATGATTTTACTCCTTATGGTGTGTCTTTTAAAGATGCATTACAAAATCTTGAGAAGGTACTTAAACGTTGTATACAAGCTCACCTCTCCCTAAGTACTGAAAAATGTCATATGATGATGAGTGAAGGAGTAGTGCTTGGACATTTTATTTCATCTCAAGGTATTCAGGTAGACCCATCTAAAATACTGGTCATTCAGAATCTTCTTGTTCCTAAAACACAAAATGACGTGAGAATTTTTCTAGGACATGCTGGATATTACAGAAGATTTATTAAAGATTTTTCTAAGATAGCTTCTCCATTATTTGTGTTGCTTATGAAAAATGCTGAATTTAAGTGGACTAATCTTTGTCAGAAAGCCTTTGTAGAACTCAAGCATCAGTTATCTATCGCTCCTATTTTGAGGGGACCTGATTGGGACCTCCCCTTTCATATATCTTCTGATGCTTCAGACACTGAAATTGGAGTTGTCTTGGGACAAGAGGAGAATCATCTTCCTTATGCAATCTATTTTATTAGTAAGAACATGACCCCTGTTGAGCTTAATTATATAGTTACCGAAAAAGAGTTTCTTGCAGTAATTTATGCCATTAATAATTTTCGACATTATATCACTGGTTATTCTACTTTTGTCCACACTGATCACTCGGCTATCAAGTATTTAATGAAAAAATCTGTCACAAATGATCGAGTTACCAGATGGTTATTGTTACTGCAGGAGTTCGATATTACAATTGTAGATCAGCTTGGTAAAGAAAATGTGGTGGCTGATTTCCTTTCACGGTTAAAAACTGATAATAATATTCCAGTAGATGATTCCTTTCCTGATGAGTATTTATTTGTAGTCTCTGCTCACTCTCCATGGTATGCAGATATTGCCAATTATTTGGTTGCAGGAAAATTACCATCACACCTGTCATACAGAGAAAAGAGAAGAATTGTTCAACAAAGTGCCAGGTATAGCTGGATAAGTGGGTGTCTTTTCTATACAGGGCTTGATCATGAAATCCGAAGATGCATTAGGGAGGATGAAGTGTACGACATACTAAAAGCTTTTCATGATGGCCCTTGCAGAGAGCATTTTGCTAATAAAAGAACAGCACGAAAAATTTTGAGGATGGGTTACTATTGGCCCTCATTATTTAAGGATGCAAAGAAATATGTGAGGGCTTGTGACAGCTGTCAGCGAATGGGTCACCCAATCATAGAGATCAAATGCCATTAAACCCCCAGGTAGTATCTGAACCATTTGAAAGATGGGCCTTGGATTTCATAGGACCCATTAATCCTCCATCCAATCAAAGAACTTATATATTAGTCTCTACAGACTATATGACTAAATGGGTGGAGGCCAAAGCACTTATTAGAGCCAATGAAGAAGTTGTCCTAGCTTTCTTATTTGAAGAGATCTTCACTAGATTTGGAATTCCTAGAGAGCTAGTTACAGATGGAGGACCTCCATTCAATTCTCATGGTTTTAAATCTACCCTTCAGAAATATCATATTTATCATAGAATGACTACACCTTACCACCCCCAGGCCAATGGGCAGGTGGAAAGCACAAATAAAGTATTAGAAGCCATTCTAACTAAAACAGTGAAGGATAACTGGAAGGATTGGTCTCAAAGGCTCCCTGAAGCACTATGGGCTTACAGAACTACCTGGAGAAATACTACAGGTTTTTCTCCCTATGAATTGGTTTATGGTAAAAATGTTGTTTTTCTTGTGGAATTTGAAATTAAAACTTTAAGAACTGCTTTAGCAGTTAACCTTGATTTGACTGATGTGCAGACAGCTAGGTTGCATCAACTTCTTGAATTGGACGAAAAGAGATTAGATGCCATTCAGCAAACAACCATGATTCAACAACAAAGAATGAAGTGGCATGATAAAATCATCAAACACAAGCAGTTCCAAAAAGGTAATTGGGCCTTATTGTATAACTCTCGGTTTGAAAACTTTCAGGGTAAGCTATGTACACGATGGCTTGGACCATATGAAGTAGATGTTGTTTTTCCTAATGGAATAGTAAGACTTTTAACAATTGATGATTATAAAACACCTCTACTAGTAAATGGTCATAGGCTTTGTTTGTACCAGCGCCCTGTTTCTAAATAAGATTTCAAGGCTGCTTGCATGACTGATACACATTATCTTTTTCTAGAGGAGTCTTCTGCTCCTCACAACATTTAATTTTCTGCACTGTATTTCTAGCATTAGATTAGATTAAAAACTAATAATCCCTGTCAAGGGTTGGCATGTTACAATTGAATTTTGCAGATTATGAAAAAACTCATTAAGGAGGACAGATTCATCACAAGGAGATCTGAAGCTTCAATCACAGAAGCTTTGTTCCCTTCATTTCAACCCATTTCCTAGCAATATCCCTTTTATTACTTATCCCATTTCTCCATCTTTCCCTTTTTCCATTTTTTTTCCCCCACTTCTACCTATTCCTGAAATATCATCTTTCAGCTAGTATTTCCCGTTCCCTACTGCTGAAATTATCCCTTAGCAAGTACTTCTCCCACTTTTCTTAAACCCAAATCATTACATCCCATTCTCCTTATTTTTCCCTTTGCTGAAACACCACTTTCAGCAACATGTCATTCATTTTTCCATTGCTGAAACACCACTTTCAACAACCTGTCATTCATCGTTTCATTATTAAAACACCATTCCTTTCCGCTGCTACACAAGTTTTTCAGTTCTCCACTTTTATTCTTCAGATCCCTTGGGTGAATATTATTCAATATTGAGCAGATCCTGATATGCTCCTATTTCTACATTCCAGAGAAATTTAAAGATTCTTCCATCAGTATCAAGCCATCATGAAGCACTCTATACTTCGAATTATAAAAACAAAGGTAAAAATATAAGGTATGCGGTTTTTTATGTAATACAGTTAAATAATATTTTAAAGAGAGGATCTTGCTCATAATGATTACAATCCCCGCACACTTAAACATCATTTCATCATACGTAAGGGGGGAATTTCGAAAAATGAATCATCATTCCACACCATCCAATCCACCGTCACTCTTCATATCCATTATTTCCACCGTCATTGAGACTCCACATCCTCAGTTGCAACAATTAGCTTGATCAAAGCCTGTGTTTCTGTTCTCTGTGCCTCTGCATTTGACTCAAGTTAGTAGCTATGGGAGGTTCGGCTATCAGACATGAGCCTGGCTCGATAACTCTTCTTGAATTATTCCCGGAGGCCTACCAAATTTTTCAGCAGGCAGGTTAGATAACATACTTCGAAAGGTTAGGAGAATTTGATCCTCAACAAGTTTTAGAGTTTGCGCAAAATTTTCAGGAAGATTACTCCGTAGTCCAAGGAGTCTGAATTTCGGTCACAGAGGAAGATATAGCACAAGTTTCAGGGTTGCCGGTCACAGGTGCTCGCTGGTTTAGTAGGGAACAAGTCATTTTAAACGCACAACACGACTTCCTTCTTCCAGACGAACAGATTGAGAATAAAGGCCGCGGTATAAGTTTGCATTCATTACCTCGCCCATGGCCAACAGTAGTTGAATTCATCAAGCACTACTTGACTTGCAAGGGGCGTTACTAGGTAGTTTATCAACACGACTTTGTTTTAATGAATCATTTGCGGCATGGTCGATTAGTTAACATTCCTTATTATCTGCTTGGTTGTATTAAAAACATGTCATATTACTGTAGACGGGTAAAATTCCCATCACTATCCCTTACCCATCATCGCTTATGTCAATTATTAATTCAGAGGGGTTTTGCTCAGCAAAACCCCCCTCTGAATAATCCACTCCTACTTCTCCAGCAAGCCCTTGAAATTCCCCAACAAGCCGAAATTCCCCAAGAAACTCCCGAAAGCTCTTATGAACGGCAACTGGAAGATATCCCTGATCCCCCATTGATCCCATCTTCAGAACCAGTTGATCCGCCCCCAGGTTCATCCCATTTAGCAGAGTCACCCCTTCCCACTGTCCACATTTCTAGCGATTACTCTCAAGCTGAAACACCCCCATCTCCCCCTACTCATAAAAGGAAGAGACGAACTACAACAGTCTCTGTCTAAAAAAGGCAAACAAGGGCCACATCCCAAGCTGCCACTTCTTTCGATAGCCCTTCCCATAGAAAAGAATCTTCTCATAAAAAGAAAAGGAAAGTCACTGACTTTTCTGCTTTCCTACCTCGGAGGAAAATGAAAATGACTATTGAATCTGAAGTCACTCCCATTTCCCCTGACCCCGTGACTATATTGTTAAAACTTCAATCCTCATCACCATTCTTAATCCCCCAACCATTACCCGTCTCATCCTGTGGCACTGCTCCACAAGAACCAGATGCCCGGGGTAATATGACATCGTTTACTACTCAAACAGTAACTGCTCCACAAGAACCAGTTACTCACTCAGCAGCTGAAACACAAGAACTAGCTGCTGAGGTGAAAAAATCAAACACCAAGCATGATAATATAAGGAAACCAGCTGTAGCTAAAAAACAAGAACCAGCTACAGCTGTGGATCAGAAATCAACTCCAGCAAAATCAACCAACACACAGGGTTCACTCACCATGGCATCTTTATTGGAGGAAAATGGATTTTTGAAGTCAGAATTAGAGGCCTATTAAAAAGAGTTGGTAATGGCAAGGGAAGCCTTTGATAGAGAATTAAATCTCTACATGTTGGCACATACAGCATCAACACAAAAGAATGACCCATGTAAAGAATACATGTGCCATGAATGTGGAAACATTTACCAACAGGCAGGATACAAAATAGTCAAAATCCCAGTGCCTGAGGCATCCACATCAGTTGAAATCAAAGAAGAACGCCCTACTATCACACAAGAATCAGTAGGGCCCTCAAAAAGTCTGGAAAAAGAAACCAAGCCATAGATATCCTGCCCTATGTTAGTCAGCTCAACTACTCAGACGATGCCCCAACCCAGTACTTATAATGCTGGGACACAGACTCCACCATGGAAACAATTGGAAATAATGAATAACTGGAAGAAGCAGTATGCTGTTGATCAAGATAAAATGTTACAACAACATAAGTTGGCTTGGCAGAATCAGATGTATGCCAACTGGGATAATTGGCAGCAGACACTCCAACAGCTCAAGGATTCTAAGAAAGAAATCAAGGAGTTAAAAGATAAACTGGTTTTGATGTTTTCATTAGTACAAAAATTGTTAGCCACCAGGAAACCTTCCTTGAATTATTCCCTGTTCCTTTCTGAACGCCTTGTTTATTTTCAATTGAAAGCAATTAAGGATGGGAGACCTCATGAGTTGCTCACAGCGGAACAATTTGTCAAAACATTTGCTGAGGCCCCCGCTAGTGACCAACATTTGTTATGTGAACTTTATCTTCATAATGAGGCTATGCCTGATAATAGAGAGGTCAACCTGAATCCAATTGTTGGTGATATACAAATTAGGGCATTTGTTTCATTTCTTGCCAATCAAATTACATGGAAAACTGCTTTTATTGCAAGTAGGCATAATGAGGATAATCGCCTCCTTTGGATAAGACCAGAACCTTCAAATCCGGCCATTTTTGTAGCAGAATATCACTGATTTTTGCAGAAGCCAGGAATGCGTGGCTACATACAGCAATTGCAAGCCTCAATACTCCTAAAGTGTCATCAGTTAATCAGAGTCAAGGAAACTCCTGCCTTGAAGGCCAACACCATGTTCTGGCAACAGTCATGTAAGGAAAGACAAGAGTATAACTCTTTTAGCCCTAATAATCTTCAAACTGCACTATCCAGGGTACCAAAATATATCAGATGCATTCAGCAATGTGCTGAGAATTGGATTGGTTATCATTTTCACTTCCCGGTCTTATGGATGCCGACAGAACGATACCAGTCTCACTAAAAATTGGCTAACAGGGACGAGGCAATAGCATGGCAAAAATTGCAGAACAACCAGGGATTCTGATCTTCGACAAAAGCCACCTTCCACAGTTATTGCTTGAGTAACTTGCATGCAAAGAGTCAGTACTCAGACTCTGACTCGGACTAAAAGTTTCCTGAGGACATGCAACCCTTTCAGTTGGGGGGGATGTTAGGACCTCACAATGTACCATTTTTACCATACATGTTGACACCACTTTACCCTTTATAACTATATTTAAAAAGGGTTACATTATCATTTTCATCCATTTTACCCAAAGGTATATGAGATCCTTCTCTTTAATATATATTTAATCTGTTTACATATAATTCCACATTACTCTTATATTTCATCATTAATCGAAGGTAGATTTTTTCTAACACAAGTCTAAAAGATCATAGATAATTTATGATAAGGAACGTGATGTGCTGAAACAATCGGCCGTTGCTGAAACAGTCAACTCCGTTGCTGAAACAGTCAGCGGGCACGTAAATTCCGTCACTACTCGTGATTTTCAATTTCGAAAGAGTATTTTGGGAACAATGGCAACAAGACGAAGACAAGAAAGAAAGTTGTTACACGGATTGTTCTGAAGCCAGTACTTTTTCTGTATCTATTGTAACAATATTTTTCTATGGAAGAATAGAAGGACCCTGTTTTAAGATAGAAGAACAGATTTGGATAAATATAGATTTGCTCTGATGTAACTGTAATAGATGTCTCCTCTTTAAAAAGAGGAGACACCATCATTAGAAGGGATATAGAGACTACAGGAGAAACATTATTTTGAGCGGAAAGGAGCAAGACTCCATTGTAATGTATTATTCCTTTTTGACAGATGAATAAAAGTTTCTTTTGAGCTTTTCAATTTAACTCTTTCCCCTGGAGAATCTTGTGAGAAGGAAAGGGCCCGCCTTCATCACAAGATTCACCCGATTGCTCCTGTAGTTTTTTGAATTTCTTTATGATATTCGCACCTTAATTTAACTCTGTTTACTGAATCATCATTTGTGTAGTTCTGTAGTTCTTTAAGCACTCTGTTTTCTTTAACGCTGCATGAGTTCGGTAACATTCATTCTTAAAGAAGCCAAGAGATCTTTTTCTATTATCTATTTGAATGTATAATTGATGCCGGGAAACAGGTGCTGAAGATTCCTGTGCAAAGGAATAGGGTCCTGTTCCCCATAGGTTGACTCTCTTTTTCCTGCAGTGTGATTAGTATCAGGAGACAGGTGCTGAAGGTTCCTGTTCATGGGAATAGGGTCCTGTTTTCTTGGATTGATCTTTTCTATAGTGTGATTAGTGTCAGGCAACAGGTGCTAAAGTTTCTGTTTGGAGGAATAGGGTCCTGTTCCCTGTTATGGTTGATTGGTTTCCTTTCCTGCAGGGTGATTTCCTTTCATTATCTTTTTCTAGAATTCTTTTAATGAAAGACTGCAATAGAGGAATTTCTTCTGCTGTAACACAAGTAGACTTCAGCTTTGTTAAAGCAGGGTGTGAATAGTTAGATTTGTATGATTGATAATTGTGTGAATTTTACTACAACATTATCTTGCTTTTGGAATTGAGCATATCCAGTGCGTGATTGTCTTTGGAATAAACAGACCTTCCCGGGTTGACAATTTATGTGGAGCTTGAATTGTTAAAACAATTAAAGCGACCAACACTGCGCACATAGCAGCAGGGTCCACACACAGCTAGCAGGAGTCCATTCCCCAAAACCCAAACAGATAGCTTAAACAACAGATCACATCAATAGCTCATCAATTCTTATCTTTTACGATACAAAATACATCTCTATTTATAACAATCTAACCTCGACTTTCCTATGGTCCGCAACCCATGGTTTTCGGACCCCTAGTTTACCCTTTGACCCATTACAATGCGTTCGGGGCTTTGACCAGCCCCAAAACCCCTACGCTAGATTAAATATAATAAAAAATAATCAAAGTGGACCAGTTTCGCAGCTTGTTAGGAGACCCCATTCCAACAACGAGTCAGGTAAATCAATCATTTTGATGTGTTTTTAACTCTAACTTTTTATTTTCTTTTCAATCGTCTAGTACTGATGACAAAAATTTAAATGCAGATGTTGGTCCACGAAGACCTGCCAATCTTCACCGCTTCGAGAGGAAGTGAATAGACGTTATTACACCACCAGAGAATCAGGTAGCAAAGATTCTCACTGATTTAGAGCAGAACCTGGAGAGGTTAACCAGAGACATTTCAGAGACTAGTATGGATGATATTCCTCTACACCTCCAGAGGCATGTTGCTGGTGTTCCTGGCTAGTTTCAGAGACATTTGTGTAGAATGGCACGAGCGATAGTGTATTATCATGATCATCGCCATGGATAGTGGATGATCATCGCAGATCATTGTATGTTTTCTTTTTGTATCACTACCTTTCGGATCATAAGGTGTTTTAAACCTATGGTCCGAGACGATGTAATATTTTTTGAAACATAAACTCTATCTATGATATGACTACATTCGACGGCTATCTTGTTCAACACTTATCAAATGTTGTTTTAACTTACTGTTTTAATGTCGCAAATATCTACTTATAACATTATTGGCTAATGCATCAGCCAATGTATTTAAATTTCTCAAAATATTTTGATATACAATGTAATCAAACTGCCTTTCCAAGAGACAAACCTTCAAGAATCATCTCAGTAACTGTTGGGTGTAGGAATTACACTTAAGAAAACTCCTCAACACTTAACTGTCAACCTGGGGGATCCGTAAACTTAGAGATGAAGCACAGGAAATGCCAGAGATGGTACAAATATTTCTGATACAAATCCTTACTTTCTTTTAAAGGAAATGTTGCAGAATCAAATCAAGACGATAAAAATATCACTTGAGTCATAAAAATAATCTAAGACTGAAATGAGAAAGAATGAATTTGAAAAAAAGGGGATCAAAGATAAAAAGGCAATCACTCTAGCTGATTATGCTTAACTATTAAGAGTGTGTTTCTCTTCAGCAGAGGCACTTTAGCAGTCTTGTTAGATGGGCCCTTAAATCTGCTTCCTTAGATATTTCCTTCTTGCATTAATCTGTCCTGCACTAGTGCTTGCACTAGTGCAGGATCAAAGTTTTATGTATAAGGTATAAACTGTGTCTTTACTGAAGGTTTTTCTACTTCATGCAAGGGCTCAAACTGTTGAAGGTTCAGAGTACTCAGATCCTGTGACAAGAAACTAGTTCTTACACCAAATCAGAGCTTCCTCCACTTAGCTTTTGATTCTTGAAATGATTGTTTAATTGTCGTAAGTGCTACTTTGCTGTAAAACCAGATTGCATATATGAAAAGTAACTATTTTTTAATTTAAAAAATTGTAGAAATAAATAAACATTAACATCTATCCTATCATAATCATTCAATGAAAGAAATTTTTGGGATGTAAATAAAGACTTGCTGTAACACACCAACGTGCACTGGTGCAGGTGTATGTTTCCTGCTTGGACCAGGTGGGAAAGCCAATCAACCAAAATTGCAGAAAGTAAATGTCACACCAACGTGCACTGGTGCAGGATGATTTCTCCTAATTGTACCATGCGGAGAAGGCCAATCCGAAATCAAGTGCAAGAAAGTAAATTTGCAGGAAAGTAAATTACAAGAAAGTAAATTGCAGGGAAAAGAAATTCTATTTGCTTCACGCAACAGATCTGTTTCACACAGACAGGAATTTATGCGTTAAAATATAAATCACACTTTGACAATAAAACATAAATTATAGAAAGAAAAGAATGGGTAAACATGCTGGTTTGGTTGGGCCCTATCCAACCAACGTGTTTCCCTCTTAAGCAAAAACGCCACTCAGCACTCAGGGAATGACTAGGAAAAGTGCAGGAGTAGGATTTTTAGGATTTTTAAGAGCTTATTCCAGTTCCAAGACTTGATTTGGGGAACTTCATGTTTTTAGACATCTAAGGGAGCAACAAATAGGTAATGATGAACCCATATAGACAACTAAATTTCATGGTGACAAATTTTAGTGTAACAGATTACCCCCTAAAGTTCGAAGTCTGAAGAGTTCTGAAGAGTTCTAAAGAGTGAAGTGCTTATCATTCAGAGGATCGGGCTGCAGGCACACTAGTTGAAACCCTGAAAAAAAAATTCAATGCAAGCATATATATATGTATATCATCGCTGAGGTAGGCATTCCCATACTTATATCAAAACTAACTACATGTTCTGATACAGAAATGATTTTAGAATTACATAAAGAGTAGACATAGTATGGACACAACCATCTATTAGAAGTAGTCTACTGTATGATGAATAATAAAATTCCTTGTAGCCTAGATGGTGGAAAATAGATACAGGGTCTTGATTCCTGCTTCTTGAACTAGTACGATTCTATTCATGCGATTGATTATGTCGAAGTCGAACATGGTAGAAACCACTTGATTACCAATCAATGATGTGAACTGTTAACAAGTGTGAGAGAAACCACCAATAATGACAATGGTTCTCAAAGTACTCAGTACAATCTATGAAATGTGAATTTGTGATTTGAAGTCAAAAATTTCACAGAATAATTCAATCGAAGTTCAATGATGCAACCTATCGTTGAAAGCGAGAAACCTACCATTAGGGCATGTAGATTCCAAGGTACTATTAGGATTCTAGATCAACTTTCTAGATGATGAGATGTCGTCGATAGAAAGTGATCTGTCATAGGAAGGCCCACGACATGAAACCATTAGGTGAAGTTTTGAAGAAATTTTAAGCAAGGAATGACTCAGGGATGATCAATGAAAATGGAGACAAATGTTTGCAATGAATGGTTTATTAAACTGATCTCTTGAACACATAACGACACTGCAGATGGTAAGGGTTGACCTAAAGCTAATACCCAGAAACCGGTTTAATACTTTCAATGTGGTTTGATTAACTGTTTGGCCAAATTATTTTCCCAACCCATACATGAATGTGACAATATTTTTGTGTTCAAGAGTGGTATACAACTTTTTGAAACAAAGTGTGACAAGTGGATTCATATTCTCTCTTTTTCCCCCACCATTTATGGCAAGTACCTCTTTATTTTTGACAAGCTTGAGGAGGATAACATTTTCTTATTATATAAGCTCATCCTTCAGATGAGTCCAACTTAGTATTAAAATCGAACCTTAAGAAGGAGTGGTTCATTCCTGTTTATAGTTTTCAGGTCCTTTACTATTGAGTTTTAACGAGTCCAGTATAGGTGAAACTTAGTGTTTTTCAATTTTAGGAAGTCAGAAGAAAAACGTAAGAAAACTCCGTGGGTGTACTTTTTCGTAAATTTAGTCTCTCAGGCCCGAAAAAGGATAAAATAATGCAGGAGAGAACTCTATTGACCATGATTAGTCAACGTATACCTTTTTCGTAAATAGTCCATTTCAGTCCAGAAAAGGGGTAAACTTATACTAAAGGGACGACTGTTCATTTCCTTTAACGAGTTCGAATAGTCAAGTACTCGGCGATCTTTTCATATTTAAAGAGTCTAAAAAGGGCTTAAAAGAAGACTCCATGGTTTCATTTTTTTCTGTAAGTTTTAACGAGTTTGAAAAAGTGATAAAAATGTACTCATATAGTGTCGCTTTTTCTGTAAGTTTTAACGAGTTCGAAAAAGTGAAAAAAAGCATACTCGTTTTCAAAATGATTATTTCACCCTAAAATCTTGTATTCTACACAAAAACCCAAAAAATTAAACAAACCTATTTTAGATAAGTAAAAAAACTTGAAAAATAACCTTTCAAAGTGGAAAATAAATAAAATATTACTTTATTTATTCAAAAAATCTTATAAAAAGTAGTTTAACCAATTCATTTTTACCATTTGCATCCAGAGTGAAAGTTGAGAGCTTTTGGTAGAAAAAGTTCCGAAGGAGATATCAGAAGAACTGACCATCCAAATCCAAAACTGTCGACTCCAGGTAATCCACAATTCATTTCTCTTCATTTTTGTTCGTTTACATTCTCTTTTTAGGCTTTAGAATCATTTTTTAAGAGAAAAATAGGTTCAAAAAATCGCTCTCGGCGTACTGCAGGTAAAACACACAGTACCTGTGGACCCCGATAATTTTCCAAAGGAAAATTATCAGGGTCTCACACTTTTCGTGTATAACACGTGTGGTAGCTCACACTGTCTTAATGCAAAAAGTGCAGAGGCGTCGTGAACAAAATAAAAATATGATTTCTCTCAAATTAAGCCAAAATTTTCCATTCTAATTGGATCTAATATTTCAGTGTGTCTATTGCAGAGTATCCACAATGCTTGAATGGAGAGAACGTGAACATGACGCAATAGATGAGGCAACAATTGGAATTTTACCCACATTGCGTGTTTTGAAAAACTGTGGATTATACAAATATTGGGCAATGCAAGGCATGAGGGCTCAAGTAGAGTTATTGACATGGTTGGTGAACAGGTGGGATGTTCAAGAACAATGTTTCATTATCGGTGATCATCTTCTCTAAATTGAGCTAGATGATATATACTTCCTTACAGGTTTTTCCAAAAGAGGACAACCTATTTCCTTGTTTGGGGCTAGGCAAGGTGGCCAGTCTATAGCTAGCTATCAAAAATAATTTTGTAACGAAGAAGTTGATCCAAAAGACAACCGCATTAATATAAAAACCATTATCTGTCTTGAACTCAAAGTGGTTGCGTTCACAGTGGTTAGATTGTGTGGGAGTGCAGCTACACACGTAGCTACTAAAGCCTAGATGCAGACAGCGGTTGAATGTTACAGAGGCACCATCTTCAACTGGTGTGAAGGAGTATTAGCTAATGTAAAAGGCCAATTGACCAGAGCTAAGAACGCAAAGTTGAAAAACTTTGGATATGGAGCTATCGTAGTTTCTTTTTCTCTGGAGAGGATTCCATCGCTTGCCCCCCAGCTTATCTCGATTGATGCTGGTAGAGTCAGAGAGCCTCGGATGGCCCGTTGGGTACAAGTGATGGCCCGTCATGTAGAAGGTTTTGAGATAGTTTGATTTACACCTGCATACTTTCATTGGCTACAGAACCAAATCTTCGCCATTGAATATTTTCCGTATGCTGGGATAGATTTCTGGGGTGACCCTGATATGCCTCTTCCTCCAGGAAGACAGTGGGACAAGTAAGGTAAATCAATCATTTAGATGTGTTTTTAACTCTAATTTTTTATTTTCTTTTCAATCGTTTAGTACTGATGACAAAAATTTAAATGCATATGTTGGTCCACGAAGACCAGCCAATATCCACTGCTTCGAGAGGAAGTGAACAGATGCTATTGCATAACCAGAGAATCAGGCAACAGAGATTCTCACTGATTTAGAGCAAAACCTGGAGAGGTTAACTAGAGACTAGTATGGATGATATTCCTCTACGCCTCCAGAGGCATGTTGCTGGTGTTCCTGGCCAGCTTCAGAGATATCCGCGTAGAATGGCACGAGCGATAGTGTATTATCATGATCATCACCATGGATAGTGGATGATCATTGCAGATCATTGTATTTTTTCTTTTTGTATCACTACCTTTCGGATCATAAGGTGTTTTAAACCTATGGTCCTAGATGATGTAATATTTTTTTAAACACAAACTCTATCTATGATATGACTACTTTCGATGGCTATCTTGTTCAACACTTATCGAATGTTGTTTTAACTTACTATTTTAATGTCGCATGTTAGCCACCTATAACTTTTTTATATCCAATGGTGGCTAATTTGGTTTTTCAAAACTTCAAGAGATAGTTCCCTTTGAAAACTTATCATCCTTTAAATTTTTTATGATGATTATTACTCTTTGAGCTAATCTTCACTTCTGTTTCCCTTTTATCCTAAAAAACCTGCTATTTACCAAGAGAAAAATTGCTTATGAAACCTCATTTTCCATCATTTTACTCCTCCTTTCACTCAAAAACAAATCCACTTTCACCCCTTTTTTCCCCTCACAAAATCCCTAAAAAAACCTTCATCTAACCTCTAAATCATTCCAAATATCCTTTTAAAACCATTTAATCCCCTTTCATTTGGTTTAAAAACCCCTATCTCCTCTATTGGAACCCTCACTTTGGCTTAAAAACCTTGTTTTTTGGCCTGAAATCACCCTTTTAACCCTTCATAGTTCTTAAGCCCCCAAGGGCTTATTTCCTTTAGACCTCCACTTCATATGTCCTTAATCTCTGCAGTCAGGCACTTAAAGGGCCTTAAACCATTTCCCAAACCTCATTTCCCTTATATTTCACTTTCCCGACATATCATTTTTTAGACAAACTTGGACCGTTGATCTATCCAGATCAACGACCCTCAAGCCATACTCCCCTCCGCTGTTCAACTTACCTACCTTTTCCTCTATTCAAATATCGCCCCTTCATTGAATCTCCGTCGTCCATTGATCAGATCCAATGGGCGGGATTACACGTGAAACCCCCTTTTCTCTTCTATTTTTTCATTACCCCGACAACATGATTTAAATTAATTCGGACCGTTGATCTCTGTAGATCAACGGCCACTGGGCCTCTCGATCACCATCCCATCTCACCTCCCCATTTCAAACTTTCTGCTTCATTTTCAAATCTCCACCGTTTTTTTCAGAGATCCAATGGTCTAGATTAAACCCGACAACCCAAATACTCGCCTGCTCCATGACAAAAATGATGACGTAACCATGGACCCCAATACTTTCTCTACTGTGCAGCTCTCCCCGTCGCGTGCGATCCGCACCGTCAGATCTCCAACCTCTGATCTGATGGCTCAAATCGCGTTTCACGTTTTTTCTGTGCCCGTGACTTAACACCAAAAATTTACGCGAAATAAGTGGTTTTAGGAGGGACAGGTGTCAGCAGGCATACTGTATCGCGTTTTTTTGGCCAAATTTCAAAACCGCCCTAATGTCGCGCAAAAACCATTCTGGTTTTCTGCTTTACCACCATTCTCCATAGCATTGTCACTTTCACCTTTTAATATTAGCCATTGATTGTTAAGATCGGACGGCTCACATTACAGTGCGACCCTAAGCCATTTGCATCCCTCTGTCCTCCCGAAAGACTTGATCAAGCAATCTCTGTCGTCCATTGTATTAATCCAATGACTTATGTTATTTCATGTTTTCAACCCGTTGCCCTCTCATCTATTCTCCCAAACGTTCCAGCAAACAATCTAGGTCGTCGATTGTTTTTATCCGACGGCCCATGTTATATCCTAATCCATTTGTTTTCCCTTCACCTCTCCCCCAAAGAATTTCATCAAATGATCTCAGCCATCGATTGTTTTAATCCGACAACCCACATTGGATTTCAACCCCAAAGCCTTTCGCCCTTTATCATTCTCCAAAGTGATTTCATCAGGAAATCTCAACCGTTGATCATTATAAATCAACGACTCTTATTCATCCTTGTGCCCAAACTCCATCTGCACCTATTTTTCTTCCGCCAAGGGTTTTTCTCCCTTTTTTCTACAAAATCCTCCATTTTTCACAGCTCCATCCCCTCCACCAAACCTCTAAAGCAGTCTCAAACCATTTCAGTAGGATTTTATAATAATTTTGTGTTTTTGCAGGGTTTTAAATGATGTTTGCTCAGTGTTCTTCCCAGTCACAGTCAAGGGACAAAAATGCCCAGAATAACGATTCTGTGGCATAAAATCAAAGGAAAAATGAGTTGCGGGCTAAACATCTTTGTTTGAATCATTTGGAGCATGATCCTAGATCTCATAAACCCTCCACTGCCTAATATCAGTTGTGCCACTGTAAACAAGCAACAAAGTGTATCAGTAATGAAGAATCAAGGTTAAAGAGTGATTAATTAGAGAAAAATATTGAAGATCACAGTTTTAATCCATAGGTTTAAAGAAACAAACCCAATATTAGAGAATGAAGGCCTAAACATGAAGATCAAGGCTAATTAAGCCTAAACGTAGGCCAGCAGATCAAAAGAGTTTTTAAGGTAAAACAAAGGAATATCAGTCGAAGGACACCTCAGAGCCACATAAAAGGGGCTAATTGAATCCCCAGCTACCAAAAATGCGACCTGCAGCCTCAATGAATCAAAAGAAGGCATAGTTATTGCCTAAACAGAAGATATTTGCCGAAAGACACCTGAATAGTTATTACCAAAGAGAGAAGATATTTCAAACTGTCAGTAAAGATATTATAAAGACAAATAGGCCTTAAAATCAATATTTTTACCCATTAAGCCTAAAAACGCAGAAACAGAGTAAATGAAGCAGAGTTGTAATTCGATGCTTTCCTGCCTTATACCTTGCATGGTTTTCAAGGCTAGGAGTTGCATTTAGTGTATAATTAACTACACTTCAATCCTAAAACTCTTCCACCTCCTCTTTTCTTCTATAAATACTTCTGAAGAAGATGAGAATTTGTTGGTTGGTCACTAGTTGTAACATTGAAACTCTCTGAAATAATACATAACCTATTTTGAAGTTGAAGAAGAAATTGAAGTCTTGGAAGCTTGATGATTTTGTGACATGCTTGTTCTTGAGAAGGCTCTATCATTGGATCTCTGAGCTTGGCTGCTGGTGATGTATTCTGAACTTTCTGCTATTTTTCCTGTTTTCATTATGTTTCATAAATGCTTACTACAATAGGATCAAAATTTTAGGCTAAGAAATGACTCCTGGATGCACCATAGACCTGTTTATCCTTCACTATTTTATGTTTTCTTCTGCTGAGGTATTTTAGAGTCTTTAATCTTTCTCTTTAGTCCTCATTCCTGTTCATTTCTCTAATAGTTCAAATATTTGGTTTCAGCATGATTTATGGTTTTCCCTACTTGTCTGCTGCCACTTGAAAATTGTTTTTGAAGTCTCCCTTTGAATTACCATTGTTTATAGTTAGCCAAGGAGGTTTGTTTTGATCATACCCTTTTTCCCTGCTTAAACAATTGTTTTAAAGGTCTTTATAGTTGTGATCATAGAAGTGTTAGGTGTTCCCTCTTCTATGACTGCAATTATCAATGAATCTTTTATGTTTTCTAAGTCCTTTGAAATAAAATCTTTGAGGAAATAGGATGTGCTCCCAAATCTTAGATTTCTTTTTAAAAGTTGTCTTGAAGTCATCATTTGCTTAAAGTGTGGTTTGTAGAATTCATGGTTAGCCACCCATCTATCAATGTTACCTTACTCTTATGTTCAAGTTATGTTTTTTAAGTTCCCTTTGTTGAGAATTCAACTCTCTTTCAAAATCATTAATGTCATCTCATTCACAAAGCTAAAGGATCTGACTGAGTTAGATTTTCCCTTTGATATCCCATATCCATTGATAAACATTGTTACTTCTTCTTGACTCCATTTCCCAATGAATTTGATATTTCTTATTTCTATCTATACTACCTAGATCTTTCATTCTCTACTGTGCCAATTCAACCAAACAAACAAAACAAACACTTGCACTTAATAACTAGTCTAAAATCAATACTTAAAAGAAAACAAGACATACCTTTGCAAACAATTTGAGAGATCCCTCTCTGAGAACAGGAGGACTAGATCCTGGAACTCTAAAGATTGGTTCTAATTTTGCCTTGTATTTTGGTTAGCCAATCTATCAAAACATAGGATACCAACATAATGGTGATCACGGTGGGACCTATTGAATCTATGATAGCTTAGAAAACTATTATAAACTCTTTAGTCCTACAAATATCTAAGAAAATCAGTTAGTAAGCCATAGAGTAGACTCTGTTTGTCAGTGATCAGACATAGGACACTCTCATAACCATAGAAATATACAAAATCCAAAAATATTTCAGATTGGATTCATAATAAACATGGTGGTGGAACCATAAAACATTTTAACTTCACAAAAGCTAAAAATTTTCCACCTAGTGACTTCACTGGCCTCCAGTAGGCCTATTACTTCACTAGTCCTTGTAAACTCTCTTGGGAATGCATTGAGCAAACCCAATCATGTTGTTGGTGGATAGAAAAGTTCAAAATCTTCCACCTAGCGACTCCACAACTTCCAAAAGACCTAGTGACTCCACTGGTAGAAGACCCTGAACTGGTTGATAAGATATAGTGACCTATTTATTACAAACATGAATCCAAGTATAGACAGGGAAGCTAAAATAAACACATTATTGAACCTAATTGGAAAAATAGTGTATATACTTGATAAAAGATTGGATAGGCATGAGGTTGATACAAATGTTGATTACCCAGAGCAACTTATGCCTTTCCCTAATAAAAAAAAAACTCAACCTCTACAAGACCAAGACAATGAGAAAAATATGTATGATGAGCAAGATTACAAAGAAAACAATGAAGAAAGGTTTCAAGAAACTTCTGAATGCATACCTCTATCTTGTATTACACTATTAAGAGAAATTTATGACCAAAATGCAAAGGCGGAAAGTGAGCAGTGCCTTGAGGAAAACATAAGCCATCTTGAACTCACAGAATTTGAAATAGGAGAAGAGACAACACAACTAGAGTCTCTGCCCTTATGTCATGACTCATTTCAGATTGTTAAAGAAGAATGGCATCCTGACAATATACTAGAAACAACTCATGAACCTTATATTCAAAGTGACTGCCATGAAAATTATGAGGAGTTGTTTGAAACTGAGATAGATCAGGAAAAAGAAGAGAATCCTCAAAGTTTCCCTGCAAGCACAAATAATGTTTCCCTAAAAGAGGCTCAAGAAGACATCCAGCCTCAAAATTAGTTAACACAAGAGGAAGAGGACTGTTGTTTTTCTGTCCAAAACAAAGAGAAAATTCCTTCTCTTTTTACAAAAGAAAAAATTGATCAAATATTAACTAAACAGCCAGCCCTCAGAACTTCATCTGAACAAAATACTTATGCTCATATACCTACTGAATCTTGTTGTTTTGAAATAGAAAATAAACTTGTAGATCATCTAAAAGAGAAACAAACTGATAACCCAATATGCTTGATTGGTGAAATTGTTTATACTAATGATTTTCCATTTTTTTGTCAATGTGATGATGATGATAAGCTACAAAAGGAAACTAATCATGCAGGACAACCAGCAGTGGATTGGTGTCATGAATTTCATTATCATCAGCTTGAAAGTAGTAATCAAACAATGTAGCCCATCAGAAACAACTTTCATATAATTGGGAATCGGCAATCTATTATTTGTAATGTTGAGATTGAAAAGGAAGAGGAATTTCTTGAGCAGGATGAAGATAAGGAGCCTTCTCCTGAGAGGATTGAGGTAATAAAATATACCCCTGCTCAAGAACATGATGATCTCTTCACAGAGTACATTCCACTGAATCAGATCATACCAGGACTACAAGAGGATGACACTGAAATATATGATGAGTCCTCCAGTTCAGATAATGATAAAGATGAGGAAGTTTTTCTTTCTCAAGAAAATCTTAACCTTGATCCAGTAGAGCAAAAGGTAACCCTGGTTGAAAACCATCCTAAAAATATTCATAACCAAGCATTGTTTCAAGATCCCTATGCTCACTTCTTGAAGATATTTGAAGAAGGGATAAAGGTTATTGGGAGCAGTGTATTACCAAAAGCAAGAAGTTTTTTTAGCACTACTACTAAGAAACAAAAGGAATGGGATTGGCCCTGTTTGTCCAGCCTACCCAAAGAGATGAAAAAGGACCAATCATGGAATCATTTTCTGTATTTGGTGTACTGGAAAAGAGAGTTCATCAGCTAAACATGTAAATATTCCAAGTTAAATTAGGTTAGATAGGAATGTCAATAAAGCTCAGCTTTGAGCATTTAGTTAGTTGTAGATTTTTGTTTTGAAGGAAAAAGAAAAATACAAAAACAATAGAAAAAATAAAAGAGGGCAGATTGTGAAACAAGAAAGGTAGAGCCCCATGCCAAAAAAGAGAGACAAAATCTGAAAGTGTGCAAGCTCAAATGCCACTCCTAAAAAACACACTTCTAGTTAGTCATACAGCCTAATCATGACTAATTAGCCTTTCAATTTACTGCTGATAGGTTAGTGAATTAGATCAGCCAAACAGCATAATCTTGGCTTATCAGTAAGGTAGACTAGGATAGAAAAACAAAGGTTCAAATATGCTCAAAACTTGGACCAAAAAGAGAGAAAATATAGCTCAAACAAAATCAAATCTAGAGCTGAAGAAAAATGAAAGATATTCTTAAATTTTCAGATCTTAAGCCTTCACAATTTTGTTTTAATTTTCTGCAAAATTTAGTCTATGTGCAGCTTGTTTTTATGCCATAGATCAGAAACAAGTTAGACTGTTTAATCCTGGCTTGGCTGCTTTTAAATTTCTGTTTTAGAATTTAGAGAATAAAATCTGTCAGATAGTCTAATCCTGACAAATAGTAGTTAGGTAGAGAAACTTATGATTTCAAATGCTCAATCTGAACTCATGGAGGAATAAGATTAGACTTAGATTAGTTTCCTGATTTTTCAAAAGAATGAAATGTTGATGAAGAGAGTTTTCTAGTCCAAATGCACTCTGAAAGAAGAAAAAATGTTAGGATCATTAGGAATGGGTAGGTAGAGATGTTGTTTTGATAGAATTCCATTGTTTTTAAATTGCTGCAGAGATCATCAAATCAGAGAAAGGTCAGCCAAAAGAAAAGAAAGGTTGCTACCCAATGTATTAAGGCACTGGTTTAATGAAAGCCAGAGATTTATAGCTAAGGTTCTAGACACCTAAAGAACCAGTTGTCTTCCCCAAGTGGAACCAGTGTTAGCCACCTATAACTTTTTTATATCCAATGGTGGCTAATTTGGTTTTTCAAAACTTCAAGAGATAGTTCCCTTTGAAAACTTATCATCCTTTAAAGTTTTTATGCTGATTATTACTCTTTGAGTTAATCTTCACTTCTGTTTCCCTTTTATCCTAAAAAACCTGCTATTTACCAAGAGAAAAACTGCTTATGAAACCTCATTTTCCATCATTTTACTCCTCCTTTCACTCAAAAACAAATCCACTTTCACCCCTTTTTTCCCCTCACAAAATCCCTAAAAAATCCTTCATCTAACCTCTAAATCATTCCAAAGATCCTTTTAAAACCATTTAATCCCCTTTCATTTGGTTTAAAAACCCCTATCTCCTCTATCAGAACCCTCACTTTGGCTTAAAAACCCTGTTTTTTGGCCTGAAATCACCCTTTTAACCCTTCATAGTTCTTCAGCCCCCAAGGGCTTATTTCCTTTAGACCTCCACTTCATATGTCCTTAAGCTTTGCAGTCGAGTGCTTAAAGGGCCTTAAACCATTTCCCAAACCTCATTTCCCTTATATTTCACTTTCCCGACATATCATTTTTTAGACAGACTTGGACCGTTGATCTATCCAGATCAACGACCCTCAAGCCATCCTCCCCTCCGCTGTTCAACTTACCTACCTTTTCCTCTATTCAAATATTGCCCCTTCATTGAATCTCCACCGTCCATTGATCAGATCCAATGGGCGGGATTACACACAAAACCCCCTTTTCTCTTCTATTTGTTCATTACCCCGACAACATGATTTAAATTAATTCAGACTGTTGATCTCTATAGATCAACGGCCATTGGGCCTCTCGATCACCATCCCATCTCACCTCCCCATTTCAAACTTTCCACTTCATTTTCAAATCTCCACCGCTTGTTTCAGAGATCCAATGGTCTAGATTAAACCCGACAGCCCAAATACTCGCCTGCTCCATGACAAAAATGATGACGTAACCATGGACCCCAATACTTTCTCTACTGTGCAGCTTTCCCCGTCGCATGCGATCCGCACCATCAGATCTCCAACCTCTGATCTGACGGCTCAAATCGTGTTTCATGTTTTTTCTGTGCCCGTGACTTAACACCAAAAATTTACGCGAAATAAGTGGTTTTAGGAGGGACAGGTGTCAGCAGGCATACCGTATCGCATTTTTTTGGCCAAATTTCAAAACCGCCCCAATGCTGCGCAAAAACCATTCTGGTTTTCTGCTTTACCACCATTCTCCACAGTATTGTCACTTTCACCTTTTAATATTAGCCATTGATTGTTAAGATCGGACGACTCGCATTACAGTGCGACCCTAAGCCATTTGCATCCCTCTGTCCTCCCGAAAGACTTGATCGAGCAATCTATGTCGTCCATTGTATTAATCCAACGACTTCTGTTATTTCTTGTTTTCAACCCGCTGCCCTCTCATCTATTCTCCCAAACGTTCCAGTAAACAATCTAGGCCATCGATTGTTTTTATCCGACGACCCACGTTATATCCTGATCCATTTGTTTTCCCTTCACCTCTCCCCCCAAGAATTTCATCAAATGATCTCAGCCATCAATTGTTTTAATCCGACAACCTACATTAGATCTCAACCCCAAATCCTTTTGCCCTTTATCATTCTCCAAAGTGATTTCATCAGGAAATCTCAACCGTTGATCATTATAAATCAACGACTCTTATTCATCCTTGTGCCCAAACTCCATCTGCACCCATTTTTCTTCCGCCAAGAGTTTTTCTCCCTTTTTTCTACAAAATCCTCCATTTTGCACAGCTCCATCCCCTCCACCAAACCTCTGAAGCAGTCTCAAACCATTTCAATAGGATTTTATAATAAGTTTGTGTGTTTTTGCAGGGTTTTAAATGATGTTTTCTTAGTGTTCTTCCCAATCACAGTCAAGGGAAAAAAATGCCCAGAATGACGATTCAGTGGCATAAAATCAAAGGAAAAAGGAGTTGCGGGCTAAACATCTTTGTTTGAATCATTTGTAGCATGATCCTAGATCTCATAAACCCTCCACTGCCTAATATCAGTTGTGCCACTGTAAACAAGCAACAAAGTGTATCAGTAATGAAGAATCAAGGTTAAAGAGGGATTAATTAGAGCAAAATATTGAAGATCATAGTTTTAATCCATAGGTTTAAAGAAACAAACCCAATATCAGAGAATGAAGGCCTAAACATGAAGATCAAGGCTAATTAAGCTTAAACATAGGCCAAAAGCATATCAAAAGATTTTTTAAGGTAAAACAAAGGAATATCAGTCAAAGGACACCTCAGAGCCACATAAAAGGGGCTAATTGAATCCCCAGCTACCAAAAATGCCACCTGCAGCCTCAATGAATCAAAAGAAGGCATAGTTATTGCCTAAACAGAAGATATTTGCCGAAAGACACCTGAACAATTATTACCAAAGAGAGAAGATATTTCAAATTGTCAGTAAAGTTATTATAAAGACAAATAGGCCTTAAAATCAATCTTTTTACCCATTAAGCCTAAAAACGCAGAAACAGAGTAAATGAAGCAGAGTTGTAATTCGATGCTTTCCTGCCTTATACCTTGCATGGTTTTCAAGGCTAGGAGTTTCATTTAGTGTATAATTAATTAAACTTCAATCCTAAAACTCTTCCACCTCCTCATTTCTTCTATAAATACTTCTGAAGAAGATGAGAAGTTGTTGGTTGGTCACTAGTTGTAACATTGAAACTCTCTGAAATAATACATAACCTATTTTGAAGTTGAAGAAGAAATTGAAGTCTTGGAAGCTTGATGATGTTGTGACATGCTTGTTCTTGAGAAGGCTCTATCATTGGATCCCTGAGCTTGGCTGTTGGTGATGTATTCTGAACTTTCTGCTATTTTTCCTGTTTTCATTATGTTTCATAAATGCTTACTACAGTAGGATGGAAATTTTAGGCTAAGAAATGACTCCTGGAAGCACCTTAGACCTGTTTATCCTTCACTGTTTTATGTTTTCTTCTGATGAGGTATTTTAGAGTCTTTAATATTTCTCTTTAGTCCTCATGCTTGTTCATTTCTCTAATAGTTCAAATATTTGGTTTCAGCATGATTTATGGTTTTCCCTGCTTGACTGCTGCCACTTGAAAACTGTTTTTGAAGTCTCCCTTTGAAGTACCATTGTTTATAGTTAGCCAAGGAGGTTTGTTTTGATCATACCCTTTTTCCCTGCTTAAACAATTGTTTTAAAGGTCTTTATAGTTGTGATCATAGAAGTGTTAGGTGTTCCCTCTTGTATGACAGCAATTATCAGTGAATCTTTTATGTTTTCTAAGTCCTTTGAAATAAAATCTTTGAGGAAATAGGATGTGCTCCCGAATCTTAGATTTCTTTTTAAAAGTTGTCTTGAAGTCATCATTTGCTTAAAGTGTGGTTTGTAGAATTCATGGTTAGCCCTGTCTATCAAATACCTCTTTATGTTCAAGTTATGTTTTTTAAGTCTATCAAAAACTCTCCTAAGAATGCATTGAGCAAACCCAATCATGTTGTTGGTGGACAGCAAAGTTCAAAATCTTCCACCTAGTGACTCCACAACTTCCAAAAGACCTAATGACTCCACTGGTAGAAGACCCTGAACTGGTTGATAAGATATAGTGACCTCTTTATTACAAACATGAATCCAAGTATAGATAGGGAAGCTAAACTAAACACATTATTGAACCTAATTGGAAAAATAGTGTATATACTTGATAAAAGATTGGATAGGCATGAGGTTGATACAAATGTTGATTACCCAGAGCAACTTATGCCTTTCCCTAATAAAAAAAAAACTCAACCTCTACAAGACCAAGACAATGAGAAAAATATGTATGATGAGCAAGATTACAAAGAAAACAATGAAGAAAGGTTTCAAGAAACTTCTGACTGCATACCTCTATCTTGTATTACACTATTAAGAGAAATTTATGACCAAAATGCAAAGGCATAAAGTGAGCAGTGCCTTGAGGAAAACATAAGCCATCTTGAACTCACAAAATTTGAAATAGGAGAAGAGACAACACAACTAGAGACTTTGCCCTTATGTCATGAATCATTTCAGATTGTTAAAGAAGAATGGCATCCTGAAAATATACTAGAAACAACTCATGAACCTTATATTCAAAGTGACTGCCATGAAAATCATGAGGAGTTGGTTGAAACTGAGATAGATCAGGAAAAAGAAGAGAATCCTCAAAGTTTCCCTGCAAGCACAAATAATGTTTCCCTAAAAGAGGCTCAAGAAGACATCCAGCCTCAAAATCAGTCAACACAAGAGGAAGAGGACTGTTGTTTTTCTGTCCAAAACAAAGAGAAAATTCCTTCTCTTTTTACAAAAGAAAAAATTGATCAAATATTAACTAAACAGCCAGCCCTCAGAACTTCATCTGAACAAAACACTTATGCTAATCTACCTACTGAATCTTGTTGTTTTGAAATAGAAAATAAACTTGTAGATCAGCTAAAAGAGAAACAAACTGATAACCCAATATGCTTGATTGGTGAAATTGTTTATACTAATTATTTTCCAATTTTTTGTCAATCTGATGATGATGATAAGCTCCAAAAGGAAACTAATCATGCAAGACAACCAGCAGTGGATTGGTGTCATGAATTTCATTATCATCAACTTGAAAGCAGTAATCAAACGATGTAGCCCATTAGAAACAACTTTCATATAATTGGGAATCGGCAATCTATTAGTTGTAATGTTGAGATTGAAAAGGAAGAGGAATTTCTTGAGCAGGATGAAGATAAGGAGCCTTATCCTGAGAGGATTGAGGTAATAAAAGATACCCCTGCTCAAGAACATGATGATCTCTTCACAGGGTACAATCCACTGAATCAAAGCATACCAGGACTACAAGAGGACGACACTGCAATATATGATGAGTCCTCCAGTTCAGATAATGATGAAGATGAGGAAGTTTTTCTTTCTCAAGAAAATCTTAACCTTGATCCAGTAGAGCAAAAGGTAACCCTGGTTGAAAACCATCTTACAAATATTCATAACCAGGCATTGTTTCAAGATCCCTATGCTCACTTCTTGAAGATATTTGAAGAAGGGATAAAGGTTATTGGGAGCAGTGTATTACCAAAAGCAAGAAGTTTTTTTAGCACTACTGCTAAGAAACAAAAGGAATGGGATTAGCCCTGTTTGTCCAGCCTACCCAAAGAGATGAAAAAGGACCAATCATGGAATCATTTTCTGTATTGGGTGTACTGGAAAAGAGAGTTCATCAGCTAAACATGTAAATATTCCAAGTTAAATTAGGTTAGATAGGAATGTCAATAAAGCTCAGCTTTGAGCATTTAGTTAGTTGTAAATTTTTGTTTTGAAGGAAAAAGAAAAATACAAAAACAATAGAAAAAATAAAAGAGGGCAGATTGTGAAACAAGAAAGGTAGAGCCCCATACCAAAAAAGAGAGACAAAATCTGAAAGTGTGCAAGCTCAAATGCCACTCCTAAAAAACACACTTCTAGTTAGTCATACAGCCTAATCATGACTAATTAGCCTTTCAATTTACTGCTGATAGGTTAGTGAATTAGATCAACCAAACAACATAATCTTGGCTTATCAGTAAGGTAGATTAGGATAGAAAAAAAAAGGTTCAAATATGCTCAAAACTTGGACCAAAAAGAGAGAAAATATAGCTCAAACAAAATCAAATCTAGAGCTGAAGAAAAATGAAAGATGTTCTTAAATTTTCAGATCTTAAGCCTTCACAATTTTGTCTTAATTTTCTGCAAATTTTAGTCTATGTGCAGCTTGTTTTTATGCCATAGATCAGAAACAAGTTAGACTGTTTAATCCTGGCTTGGCTGCTTTTAAATTTTTGTTTTAGAATTTAGAGAATAAAAATCTGTCAGACATTCTAATCCTAACAAATAGTAGTTAGGTAGAGAAACTTATGAGTTCAACTGCTCAATCTAAACTCATGGAGGAATAAGATTAGACTTAGATTAGTTTCCTAATTTTTCAAAAGAATGAAATGTTGATGAAGAGATTTTGCTAGTCCAAATGCACTCTGAAAGAAGAAAAAATGTTAGGATCATTAGGAATGGGTAGGTAGAGATGTTGTTTTGATAGAATTCCATTGTTTTTAAATTGCTGCAGAGATCACCAAATCAGAGAAAGGTCAGCCAAAAGAAAAGAAAGGTTGCTACCCAATGGATTAAGGCACTGGTTTAATGAAAGCCAGAGATTTAAAGGTGAGGTTCTAGACACCTAAAGAACCAGTTGTCTTCCCCAAGTGGAGCCACTGTTAGCCACCTATAACTTTTTTATATCCAATGGTGGCTAATTTGGTTTTTCAAAACTTCAAGAGATAGTTCCCTTTGAAAACTTATCATCCTTTAAAGTTTTTATGATGATTATTACTCTTTGAGTTAATCTTCACTTCTGTTTTCCTTTTATCCTAAAAAACCTGCTATTTACCAAGAGAAAAACTACTTATGAAACCTCATTTTCCATCATTTTACTCCTCCTTTCACTCAAAAACAAATCCACTTTCACCCCTTTTTTCCCCTCACAAAATCCCTAAAAAACCCTTCATCTAACCTCTAAATAATTTCAAATATTCTTTTAAAACCATTTGATCCCCTTTCATTTGGTTTAAAAACCCCTATCTCCTCTATCAGAACCCTCAGTTTGGCTTAAAAACCCTGTTTTTTGGCCTAAAATCACCCTTTTAACCCTTTATAGGTCTTAATCCCCTGAGGGCTTATTTCCTTTAGACCTCCGCTTCATATGTCCTTAAGCCCTGCATTTGGGCACTTAAAGGGCTTTAAACCATTTCCCAAACCTCATTTCCCTTATATTTCACTTTCCCGACATATCATTTTTTAGACAGATCTGGACCGTTGATCTATCCAGATCAACAGCACTCAGGCCATCCTCCCCTCCGCTATTCAACTTACCTACCTTTTCCTCTATTCAAATACCCACCCCTTCGTTGAATCTCCACCATCCATTGATCAGATCGAATGGGCAGGATTACACGCGAAACCCCCTTTTCTCTTCTATTTGTTCATTACCCCGACAACATGATTTAAATTAATCTGGACCATTGATCTCTGCAGATAAATGGCCACTGGGCATCCCGATCACCATCCCATCTCACCTCCCCATTTCAAACTTTCTGCTTCATTTGAAAATCTCCACCATTTTTTTCAGAGATCCAATGGTCTAGATTAAACCCGACAGGCCAAATACCCGCCCGCTCCACGACAAAAATGATGATGTAACCATGGACCCCACTAATTTCTCTGTTATGCAGCTCTCCCCGTCACGTGCGATCCGCACCGTTGGATCTCCAACCTCTGATCCGACGGCTCAAATTGCGTTTCGTGATTTTTCTGCGCCCATGACTTAACACCAAAAATTTACGCAAAATAAGCGATTTTAGGAGGGACAGGTGTCAGCAGGCGTACCATATTGCATTTTTTTGGCCAAATTTCAAAACCGCCCCAATGCCACGTGAAAACCATTCTGGTTTTCCACTTTACCACCATTCTCCACAGCATTATCACTTTCACCTTTTAATCTTAGTCGTTGATTGTTAAGATCGGACGACTCACATTACAGTGCGACCCCAAGCCATTTGCATCCCTTTGTCCTCCCGAAAGACTTGATCGAGCAATCTCCACCGTCCATTGTATTAATCCAATGGCTTATGTTATTTCACGTTTTCAACCCATTTCCCTCTCATCTATTCTCCCAAATGTTCCAGAAAACAATCTAGGCTGTTGATTGTTTTTATTCGACGGCCCACATTATATCCTGATCCATTTGTTTTCCCTTCACCTCTCCCCCAAATCATTTCATCAAATTATCTCAGCCGTCGATTGTTTTAATCCGACGGCCCACATTAGATCTCAACCCCAAAGCCTTTTGCCCTCTATCATTCTCCAAAGTGATTTCATCAGGAAATCTCAACCATTGATCATTCTAAATCAACGGCTCTTATTCATCCTTGTGCCCAAACTCCATCTGCACCCATTTTTCTTCCGCCAAGGGTTTTTCTCCCTTTTTCCTGCAAAATCCTCCTTTTCGCACAGCTCCATCCCCTCCACCAAACCTCTGAAGCAGTCTTAAAACATTTCCGCAGGATTTTATAATAAGTTTTGTGTTTTTGTAGGGTTTTAAACGATGTTTGCTCAGTGTTCTTCCTAGTCACAGTCAGGTGACAAAAATTCCCACAATGACGATTTTGTGGCATAAAATCAAAGGAAAAAGGAGCTGCTGGCTAAACATCTTTGTTTGAATCATCTGGAGCATGATCCTCGATCTCATAAACCCTCCACTACCTAATATCAGTTGTGCCACTGTAAACAAGCAACAAAGTGTATCAGTAATGAAGAATCAAGGTTAAAGAGGGATTAATTAGAGCAAGAGATTGAAGATCACAGTTTTAATCCATAGGTTTAAAGAAACAAACCCAATATCAGAGAATGAAGGCCTAAACATGAAGATCAAGGCTAATTAAGCCTAAACGTAGGACAAAAGTAGATCAAAAGAGTTTTTAAGGTAAAACAAAGGAATATCAGCCGAAGGACACCTCAGAGCCACATAAAAGGGGTTAATTGAATCCCCAGCTACCAAAAATGCCACCTGCAGCCTCAATGAATCAAAAGAAGGCATATTTATTGCCTAAACAGAAGATATTTGCCTAAAGACACCTGAATAGTTATTACCAAAGAGAGAAGATATTTCAAACTGTCAGTAAAGTTATTATAAAGACAAATAGGCTTTAAAATCAATTTTTTCACCCATTAAGCCTAAAATCGCAGAAACAGAGTAAATGAAGCAGAGTTGTAATTCGATGATATCCTGCCTTATACCTTGCATGGTTTTCAAGGCTAGGAGTTGCATTTAGTGTATAATTAATTACACTTCAATCCTAAAACTCTTCCACCTCCTCATTTCTTTTATAAATATTTCTAAAGAAGATGAGAAGTTGTTGGTTGGTCACTAGTTGTAACACTGAAACTCTCTGAAATAATACATAGCTTGTTTTGAAGTTGAAGAAGAAATTGAAGTCTTGGAAGCTTGATGATGATGTGACATGCTTGTTCTTGAGAAGGCTCTATCATTGGATCCCTGAGCTTGGATGTTGGTGATGTATTCTGAACTGTCTACTGTTTTTCCTATTTTCATTATGTTTCATAAATGCTTACTACAGTAGGATGAAAAGTTTAGGCTAAGAAATGACTCCTAGGAGCACCTTAGACCTGTTTATCCTTCACTGTTTTATGTTTTCTTCTGCTGAGGTATTTTAGAGTCTTTAATCTTTCTCTTTAGTCCTCATTCTTGTTTATTTCTGTAATAGTTGAAATAGTTGGTTTCAGCATGATTTATGGTTTTCCCTGCTTGTCTGCTGCCACTTGAAAATTGTTTTTGAAGTCTCCCTTTGAAGTACCATTGTTTATAGTTAGCCAAGGAGGTATGTTTTGATCATACCCTTGGTTCCTACTTGAATAATTGTTTTAAAGGTCTTTATAGTTGTGATCATAGATGTGTTAGGTGTTCCCTCTTCTATGACTACAATTATCAGTGAATCTTTTATGTTTTCTAAGTCCTTTGAAATAAAATCTTTGAGGAAATAGGATGTGCTCCCGAATTTTAGATTTCTTTTTAAAAGTTGTCCTGAAGTCATCATTTTCTTAAAGTGTGGTTTGTAGAATTCATGGTTAGCCCTGTCTATCAAACACCTCTTTATGTTCAAGTTATGTTTTTTAAGTTCCCTTTGTTGATAATTCAAACTCTCTTTCAAAATCATTAATGTCCATCTCATTCACAAAACTAAAGGATCTTGTGGCCAAGTTAGATTTTCCCTTTGATATCCCATATCCATTGATAAGCTTGTTATTTACTTCTTCTTGACTCCATTTCCCAATGAATTTGACATTTCTTCTTTCTATCTATACTACCTAGACCTTTCATGCTCTGTTGTGCCAATTCAACCAAACAAACAAAACAAACACTTGCACTTAATAACTAGTCTAAAATAAATACTTAAAAGAAAACAAGACATACTTTTGCAAACAATTTGAGAGATCCCTCTCTAAGAACAGGAGGACTAGATCTTGGAACTCTAAAGATTGGTTCTGATGTTGCCTTGTCTTTTGGTTAGCCAATCTATCAAAACACAGGATACCAAAATTGCAAATGTATATTTATAACATTATTGGCTAATGCATCAGCCAATGTATTTAAATTTTTCAGAATATGTTGATATTCAATGTAATCAAATTTCTTTTCCAAGAGACAAAACTTCAAGAATAATCTCAGTAATTGTTGGGTGCAGGAATTACACTTAAGAAAACTCCTCAACACTTAATTTTCAACCCGAGGGATCTGTAAACTTAGAGATGAAGAACAGGCAATGCCAAAGATGGTACGAATATTTCTGATACAAATCCCTACTTTCTTTTAAAGGAAATGTTGCAGAATCAAATCAAGATGAGAAAAATATAACTTGAGTCATCAAAATAATCTAAGACTGAAATGAGAAAGAATGCATTTGCAAAAAAGGGGATCAAAGATAAAAAGGAAATCACTCTAGCTGATTATTCTTAACTATTAAGAGTGTGTTTCTCTTCAACAAAGACACTTTAGCAGTCTTGTTAGATGGGCCCTTAAATATACTTCCTTAGATATTTCCTTCTTGCATTAATCTGTCCTGCACTAGTGCTTGCACTAGTGCAGGATCAGAGTTTTATGTAGAAGGTATAAACTGTCTTTACTGAAGGTTTTTCTACTTCATGCAAGGGTTCAAATTGTTGAAGGTTCAGAGTACTTAGATCATGTGACAAGAAACTAGTTCTTACACCAAATCAGAGCTTCCTCCACTTAGCTTTTGATTCTTGAAATGATTGTTTAATTGTCGTAAGTTCTACTTTGCTGTAAAACCAGATTGCATATATGAAAAGTAAATGTTTCTGAATTTAACAAAGTGCAGAAATAAAGAAACATTAACATCTATCCTTTCATAATAATTCAATGAAATAAAGTTGCGGAAAGTAAATAAAGGCTTGCTGTAACACACCAACGGGCGTTGGTGCAAGTGTATGTTTCCAGCTTGGACCAGGCGGGAAATCCAATCAACAAAAATTGCAGAATGGAAATGTCACACCAACGTGCACTGGTGCAAGACGATTTCTCCTTCTTGGACCAAGCGGAGAAGGACAATCCAAAATCAAGTGCAGGAAAGTAAATTTGTAGGAAAGTAAATTACAGGAAAGTAAATTGCAGGGAAAAGAAATTCTATTTGCTTCACGCAACGGATCCGTTTCACACAGACAAGAATTTATGCATTAAAAGCTAAATCACACTTTGAAAATACAACATAAATTACAGAAAGAAAAGAATGGGGTAAACGTGCTGGTTTGGCTAGGCCCTAGCCAACCAGCGTGTTTCCCTCTTAAGTGAAAACGCTACTCAGCACTCAATTTAATTGATCAACCAAACCATAAAACACGATTCATGAAGCCGAGGTGAAATTCCTTTTTATTAGATCATTGAGGCAAATACATGTGTGAATACGTGTTCAGTCTAGATTCGGGCGATAACAAAATAACCTGCTATCGCCCCTCTATTCTTCTCTGTTCTCTAAAAAAATTTCACTCCTACGTCCTATTTACAAATTACATTATATAGATCTGTTGGTTGAAGGCCGAAACATATCGTTCAACTAATTCATAACAAAAATGTAGAATTTAGATTGTTCAGTCTTCAAAGTAAAACGGTTTTACAAAACCAATCTTTAGGTTCCACCCTTTGCGGATCTAATCTTTGGCTGCCTTTGGATTAAATGTTGTCGTGGTGGAAACTGCTTGAATCAAAGCGGCAATTGAGAGAGTTCGGATCCGCCGTGAGGATCTGTTGTGCTGACAATGATACAGGATTCGATCCTGTACTAGGATCAGCAATAACGATAAGCATTCTAACCACCAAACAACATTGGAGATATCGATGAGTTACAAAGAATAATTTAAAAGTAAGAATTCATATAATAAATATTTAATAAATGCTAAATCTAATAAAAATATGAAGAATAAAGGTTTGTACAAAATATGTCACCATGCTTGGACTGGTGCAGGGTGAGGGTACATAAAGGAAGTGAAACAGGGGTAGATGGTTATAATTTAGGAAGGGAAAAGTAGTAAAAAGGGGAAAAATTAGGGGGCTAACATCCTCCCATCCCTAAGCTATTGTGTGTCCTCACACAACTCTTTACCTCTGCAAAAAACTTCAAAATTTTGAGCATTCTAGCTCACTCTTGCTGTGGCATACCATCATCAATCTGCAGTGTTTCAAACTTCATCTTTTTGCTGCTCTTCAATTTCTTCATCACATTTTTAAGCCGTCTAAAACATTGTGAAGCACGGTACTTCCATGCCCTGAATTCTCCTTTCTTCTTTTGGATCTCTGTCGTGAACTCTTCCTTATTTTGTTCTTTTTCCTCTTGTGTTTTGGCTACGAGCTGCTCTAAATTCTGTACTTGAAGCTCGAGCTCAAGTATCCGAGTAGCAGAAGCTACTGAATCTTCTTCCTTCTCTATCTCAACAGGGGCTATATTTTCTTCAGGGAACTTAATATCCCTTGGAGTTTCAATAAACATTTCTTCTTTTTCTGGTTCTTTTTCTTCTTCTAACTCCTCCAGTTCTTCTTCTTCTTCTTTCTCTTTCGGTTCTTCTTCTTCTACTTCTTCCAGAACTTCTTCGTCTTCTAGCTCTTCCAGCTCTTCTTCTTCTACTAGCTCTTCCGGCTATTCTTCTTCTACTTCCACTTCTTCTGGCTCTTCTTCGTCTTCTAACTCTTCCGGTTCTTCTTCTTCCTGTGTCGGTTCTTCTTGTTCCTGTTCTTCTGGTTCTGGTTCGTCTTCTTGCACTGGTGTAGGCGGGGACTCAATGTCTTGTGGAGACTGTGGTTCTACACCCGCACCAGGTTCATCATCCTTTTTCCGGACCTTAATAAAGTCGGCCAATAGTATATCATTTTCGACCTTGACATATTTTCCTGCGTCCACAAGGACTGACAACAAATCGTCTTCCTCAGGGGTCTGCTCATGCACTGGGGGAATTGGAGGAGTTTTTTTGACAAGTGCACCCACTATCTTTTGTTTCTTTGGAGATGGAACCGTTTTTTCTGTTGATTTCCTGGTTCGTTTCCTTCTTGCACTGGTGCAAGAAGGACTTCTCTTTGCACTCTTACCCGGTCCTTTGCTCGTACTGGTGGGGTCCTCATTTTCCTTTAGTTGTTCCAACAGCGTCTCCCAGGTCATGTTTTTAGTCTTCAACTATTTCTGGACCAAGATTTTGATCAGGCTATGATGATACAATTTCTTATCGGCCTGGTTCGCTCCTGATCCCTGTACACCCTTGGCCATCTTCTCTAAACTCTTAAGAAAAAAGTAAGTAAAATCCATCCTCCATCAGATATGCCAGCCGGATTCAAAATTTTACAGCATCCTGAAATGATACACAAAGGTGAGGGAGTACCTCCCCTCACAAGTCACGAATTTCTAAAGAATAAAAAGGAGGTCCCGCCATTGTCCCAGCAGGGCACTGCATGGAACTCCTTTCTTCCAATTTACGTTCATGTCTTTATCAACAACAATACGCTGCTAGCGCTTCCTCTCGAGTTTCTGATTTTTAAAGTACTGCACAAAAGTGTTCTGTAAGCCCGTCACTGCTGCTATCGATTTCTCCATGATTTTAAATCTCACGGACCCAATATTTACACGGCCATTTTTAAAACTCTGTCCGAACTGTAGGGCCACCTCCCTATTGTGCCCGTTAAATTTCTATAGGAATGAAAGAAAGCCCGAGTCTCGCAATAGTGCAAGACTATTGTGAAACTTGGCGGTCTGATCCACCTCACTGAGGGACAACGGTTCACAACGAACATGCGGAATTGCTGCTAACAGTTATGAACAGTCCAATGAAAGCTACATGTAACACTGGAAAATTGAGCTTTTTATAAATAGGGATCCAACCGTCTCCCATCCCTTCTGTTCCATCATTAATTCCTTCCACCGAAATAGCCGCAGCTGTGTGGCATCTTTGAATCGTGCCAGATTGGTACTGGTGGCGGTGGTTTTAACGGCTAGGTAAGGGAATTATATGAGTGAAAGGACATTAAGGTTATGGCAGAATAAGGATTAATTATGTCTAAGCAACGGTCAAGTATTCACACATTCCTTCATAATTCAAAAAAATCTTTAGCATTCATTAAAAATCAGTATGACTCTTAACTCCTAAAAAACTTTGTACTTTGAAAATATTTCTCCTAGTTGATATGATAGGATAGGTACTTATTACTAAATGAAAAAAATTGCTCATAACTTCTATGATGACCACTTCCCTATGGGGTATACTTCTAAAAAATATCATTCTTCGAATGAGGTGCATGCTTGCACTGCTATGCTTACACCGCTTGAATAAGTTGTTCTACTGGTATCTGTTTATATTGTTATATAGGACAACATGCTTACATTGGTGCAAGCATAAAAAAACAGAGAATTTAAATAAAATATAGGTTGAACTCTTAATAGTTTTCTCAATTCTGGAATTTTTCTTCGCCCTTTCTCGATGCTTTAGAGCATATCCTTTTGTTCTGTGTATAAGATTCTGCAATAAATTCACGAGGGAAAAAAGAAGTGGGAAAGGGGAATTTTAGAATGGGAAGGAATTTTGTTACAGGGATTCCAGGAATAGTACCATAGAGGGAATAAACCGAAGTGGGATAGGGAAAAAATTCAGGGGTAAGTGGGATTTTTATGAAGCGGATAGGGTAAATTTACAAGAATATGGGAAGGTAAATTATGTTGGGATTTCAAGAAGAAAACTAAGGGATCATTACGAAACAGGATATGAAGAAAGGCAGAAAATTTTCTAGAAGGTCTGCCTGCACTGGTGCAAGAAAAAAATAACTGCAGCGAGAATTAAGCGTTACTTGAAAATAAAAATATCCATGCTAATTACCCCAAATGTATAAAGGTTGGCTCTGCTGAACCTGCTTTTACTTCGGTGGTTACTAGCATATCTAAATATCAAGCAACATTCTATTTTTATTAGAAATTTTTGATCTTCCTGCCAGCAAGCTGGTTTTCAGGTTGACCCTTCTGCAATCATGTCAGTGAACTGATTTTCACAATTACAGGAAATTATTTTTCTTTACTTTTTATTTTATTTTTAAATTTATATTTTTTTCTTTGAGAAGAAGAAGAGTTCATGTTTTCAAAAGGTTGGTCTTACTATTTACCACTACCGTCCCAAATTGTTGTTGGACTTGTTGCGTAAAATATTTCTTGGTAAGCAGCTGAAAATACTTCTTTAATCTATGCCCATTTACCAAAAATACAGAATCTTGTCCATCAATAGTTTTGAATTCTACCGCTCCATTCTCGAATACTCAGATCACTTCATAAGGTCCCATCCAACGTGTATGGAACTTCCCTTTAAAAAATTTAAATCTAGAATCATAGAGTACCCAATCACTTGGTTGGAACTGCTTTTTCTGAATAATCTTGTCATGCCACCTTTTCCGTTGATGCTGAATTAGGATGTTCTGCTGAAAAAAATCTCTATGAAATTCATCTAACTCATTTAATTGAAGAAGATGCTATTGTTGTGCCTTGGAGAGATCTAATCCTAACTGAACTGCAGTTCTGAAAGTTTTGATTTGGAACTCAATCGGTAACAGAACCTGTTTTCCATATACCAGCTCATATGGTGTATGTCCCGTGCTATTTCTCCAAGTGGTTCTGTATGCCCACAAAGCTTCTAGTAATCTTTCAGCTCAGTCTTTCCGATGCATATTAATTGTCTTTGTAAGAATGGACTCGATCACTTTGTTTGTAGATTCCACCTGGCAATTTGCTTGGGGGTGATACGGCATGGATTTCCTGTGCTGGATCTTGTATTGCTCCATCACACCCTGTACCAGATTAGAAATAAACTGCGGACCATTGTCAACAACAATTTCTCTAGGCACACCAAATCTAGTAAAGATTTCAGAAAAAATAAAATCAACAACAACTTTTTCTGTAGCAAAAGAAACAGCTTTAGCCTCTACCCATTTTTTAACGAAATCTGTACAAACCAAAATATGCTTTTTACTTAAATATGTTGGATTTATTGGCCCTATAAAATCAATAGCCCATTTTTCAAAAGGCTCAATCATAACTTGGGGGCATAAAGGCATTTCATTGGTTTTATTAGGCTGGCCTATTCGTTGAAAACTATCACATCGCCTGAAATATTGTTTGGCATCCTTAAACAAGGAAGGCCAAAAGTAACCAGCACGTAATACTTTATATGCTGTCCTCTTATCAGCTAAGTGGCCTCCACATGGTTCATCATGAGCAGATTTCAATATGTCAAACACTTCCTCCTCTCTTACACATCTACGGATAATCAGATCTGGACCAGTGTAAAAGAGGTCTCCTTGAATCCAGGAATATGCAGCACTTTTCTGAATAATAGTCTGCTTCTCATGAGAAGATAAGTGAGGTGGTGTTTTTCCAGTAACCAAGTAGTTAGCAATGTCAGCAAACCACGGAGAATCTGTAGACATAGCAAAAATATGTTCATCTAGAAAATCATCATTAACAGGAGTTACTTCACTAGGATTATCTAATCTATAAATAAAATCTGCTACAACATTATATTTCCCTGGTCTATCAACAATAGTAACATTAAAATCCTGTAACAATAGTAACCACCTAGTCACTATACCACTTTTCAATGGTTTTTTCATCAAATATTTAATCGCGGAATGATTAGTATGTACAAATACTTCATATCCTATAATATAGTGTCTGAACTTATTAATTGCAAAAATCACAGCTAAAAACTCCTTCTCTGTAACTGTATAGTTTAATTCAGCGGAAGAAAATTTTTTACTAATATAATAGATAACATAGGATTGCTTATTTTCCTCTTGTCCTAAAGCTACACCAATAGCCAAATCTGAAGCATCAGAGGAAATGTGAAAAGGCAGGGACCAGTTTGGACCTTGCAAAACTGGTGCCTGTACCAACTTTTCCTTCAATGTTTCAAAAGACTGTTGGCAAGCCGTGGACCAATAAAATTCACTATCCTTAGCTAGAAGTTGGAAAAGAGGAGAAGCCATCTTTGAAAAAATTTCAATGAATCTTCTATAGTAACCAGCATGTCCTAAAAAACCTCTTTCTTCCCTTTGAGTTTTGGGTGCAGGAAGATTCAGAATGATTTCAATCTTTGCCGGATCAACCTGGATACCTTTGTCAGAAATCAAATGGCCAAGCACCACTCTCGCTTTGCACATTAATCTACATTTCTTATCACTCAAAGCGAGATGGGCTTCCTGACAATGAAGAAGTACTTTCTCCAAATTTTTAAGAGCTTCCTGAAAAGAATCACCAAACACAGAAAAGTCATCCATATAAATTTCTACAAATTCTATATCAGCAAATATAGCCAGGACTGCCCTTTGAAAGGTAGCCGGGGCATTAAATAAACCAAAGGGAAGAACTTTGTAAGCAAATTTCACCCATGGAAATGTAAAAGTATTTTTATTCTGATCCTCGGGTGCAATCTGTATCTGGTTATAACCACTGAAGCCATCCAAAAAGGAGAAATATTTCTTTCCTACAAGGGTATCAAGCACCTAATCAATGAAAGGGAGAGAGAAGTAATCTTTAAGAGTGGCTTTATTCAATTCTAGATAATCAATACAAATACACCATCTCCCATCTTTCTTAGGTACTAGTACTAAAGGAGAGACCCATTGACCGTTGGAAATAGGATAAATAAAACCATCATCTAAGAGTTTTTGTACTTCTTCCTTCACAATGTCTCATAGAGTGGGATTCATACGCCTTTGAGGTTGTCAGACAAGTTGGGTTCCTTCTTTAATATATATGTGATGTGTACAAGTTTCAGGAAGGATACCCTTCATATCTTCATAACCCCAAGTAAAGGCACTAAGATGGTTTTGCAACAAATTCACAAGCTCCTCTTGCTGAGATGAGTCAAAATCTGAACTAATATGCAAGGATTTACCAAGGCTAATCTCAACAAGAGTGGTATCAGGTTCAGGAGTACTCAATGGAGTGGTCAAATGTAGTGGTACAGAAGAATGAGAATCATGATTTTCTTGAAAATCTAGGCTGAAAATTTGGCTCAAAGGCTCATAATTAGGCATAGTGTCTAGATTATTCAGGAAATCTTGAATCTCATCTTCTTGTGAAGACCCAGTATAATGATGGATAAGGGAAAGAGACTAAGTCTCCTCGTCACTGCTTTGATCCAACCATAAGGTATCTCGAAGGTCCTGAATGGATCTGGCAGGGGGGTATAAGGTAACTTTCTTCCTAGAATCTCCATGTGTGATATACATATCACCGGAATGACATCCAATATATGCATCAGCCATAGAAAGCCATGGTCGACCCAAGATCAAGGGATGTCCTCCTACTGGGTTCTTTGGCTCAAGTAGAATTAAATCAACAGGATATTCCCAAGAATCTAATGAGATGATCATATCATCCAATACTCCTTTTGGATTAATTTTAGATCTATCTGCTAATTCAAGCACAATGGGAGTAGGGAGAAGATGAGATAACCAAAGTTGATCCATGGTTTGCTAAGTCATGACATTAATCGCTGCCCCCAGGTCTATAAGAACATTAGAGACAAGGACATTACCAATCTGAACTGAGACAACAGGGTTTCTGGGATCAATATATTTTTCCACAGACACACATCCCGTCATCAACTCTACTGCCCTACCAACAAATTGAATGGTTCGGGGTTCCAATCTCTTCCTCCCCGGTTTCTTGAGATAGAGTTCCTTAATAATCTTGGTACAAATGGGGATCTCTTTTATGGCTTGAAGAAAAGGTATCTTAATGAAAATATTCTGAAGCTCGAATGCCAAACTAGTCTCAGAAATAGGCTCACTCCTTTCCATTACTAGCCTCTCTAGAAAGGGAGGTTGGTTGGAAGAAGATGGCAAGGATTCAGAGGGTAATGACTACTTAGTGACAGCTTTCAGAGAATGGTTAAGAGTTTCCTCTTCTCCTTTCTCTTCAACAATCACCATAGGTTGCTTCTGATTTTCTGATGTTACAGTCCTTCCCGATCTTCATTGTATATCATGAACTCCAACTGGAATAGACTAGTATTCGAATGGTAAAGGTGGGTTTTTTATATGAATCATTTGCATTACGTTATTATTATTAGGAATGGGCATAGGTTGAGCAGGAAACTAAGGAGGTCTAAAGGGTGAAGGTAAAGGCAATGGTGAAGTGGACTGACTTAGGAGTTGAGGCATTGCATAAGGTGCATGTGTAGATGGGTATGACTGCATAGGTGGCTGGTAGGGATATGGGAAATGAGTCGGCCCTTTCCAACCTTGTTGCCATGGTTGAGAAGGTTTCCCATGTTGATATTGTTTCCCATACTTCCACTGCTGATGAGAGTTAGGATAGGAATATGCATGCGAATTATAACCAAAATAGCATGGAGGAAATTCAGGAGCCATACCTGTACCTACCTGAGGCCAATTCCTTCTTGCTCCCATAACATTCAAGTATTTAGCTTCAGGCTATCCCCCTGTAAATACAGCTTTAAGTCCTGGTATAGAGGGACATTTTTATGTGATATGGTCTTCTTCACAAATAGCACACTTATTAGTTTCTTTTAAATTAAGAGGACAATCTTTAGGGGGATGCTTGTCTCTACATTTAGGACAGAAAATACATAATGACTCTTGTTCCTTCATGAGTTTATACTTAAATTTGGAGTCTAACTGTTGGGTAACAGTGTTCATTATATCAATTTTCATGTTTTCCATTTTATTTTCTATTCCAATAGTCATAGCATTAGTAGATTCAATTTTTCTATTTTTGTTTCGAGTTCCTCTACCGGATCTATATTGATTTCTTGAAAATTTTCAGCATAATTCACAAATTTGATGAAAATTTTTCTTGGAAATATCACCTTGTCCTAACAGATTCAAATTATTTCTAGCATTATTAGTAAGTCCTCTTAAGAACAAGGTTCTAATAGTGTTGATATCAAGCTTAAGTTTTGACCTTTGTAAAATATACAGAAATCTTTCCAAATAATCTTCAAGCATTTCATCATCATCTTGTATGATTGTAAAAATTTCATCCTGCATGTCCCGAGTTTTACAATATTCTTGATATTTAGACAAAAATACTCTCTTCATATGATCCCAAGAAGTTATGGTGTTTCCTCCTAACCCCATAAACCAGCGAAGGGCTAAGTCCTTGAGGGTAACAGGAAATAATCTTAACTTCTGAGCCTCAGTTGCATAATCATAACTTCTACACAGAATATCAAACTCAAATAAAAAAGAGTCAGGATCTTCATGAACCTTACCATGGAAATGAGGGAGAGTTGATAGTGGAATATTCTTCATCTGTGATACAGTATCAGGATCCACAATTGGAATCACAAAAGTGGATTTTCCTTCATTTACCTGGTTGTCACCCATCCCCTCCAAATGATCTTCTTGGTCCACCATTGTTCCCTTCTTACTTGTACCACTCTCCACAGGCTGATCCACACCTGAGCTGTTATTACCAGAATCCAGGTGGATTGTTCCTGCGTGAGCGGTTTGAATTGAATTGGGCTTCCTGCTTGCAGAAGGAGACCCAATATGAGAAAAATTATTTTGGCCCTTAGTGGGCTTCGAACCCTTACCTTTCCTAGGTATTCATTTCAAAAAGAAAAAAAGAAATAAAAATAACAAAACAACTTCTAAAAAATGTTGTCAGAAATCAATTAACACCAGTAAAATTCCATCAAAAAATTTTCCAAACAATGCTGCAGAAATAAGGGAAAAAATTACCTCTATTTGTCTAATAAAAAAATTCTTACCAAATCAAATCGCCTCCCCAGCAACGGTGCCAAAATGTTGGGTGTAGGAATTACACTTAAGCAAACTCCTCAACACTTAATTTTCAACCCCGGGGATCCATAAACTTAGAGACGAAGCACAGGAAATGCCAGAGATGGTATGAATATTTTTTATATAAATCCCTACTTTATTTCAAAGGAAATGTTTCAGAATCAAATCAAGACGAGAAAAATATAACTTGAGTCATCAAAATAATCTAAGCCTGAAATGAGAAAGAATGCATTTGCAAAAAAGGGGATCAAAGATAAAAAGGAAATCACTCTAGCTGATTATGCTTAACTATTAAGAGTTTGTTTCTCTTCAACAGAGGCACTTTAGCAGTCTTGTTAGATGGGCCTTTAAATCTGCTTCCTTAGAGATTTCCTTATTGCATTAATCTATCCTACACTAGTGCAGGATCAGAGTTTTATGTAGAAGGTATAAACTATGTCTTTACTGAAGGTTTTTCTACGTCATGCAAGGGCTTGAATTGTTGAAGGTTTAGAGTACTCAGATCCTGTGACAAGAAACTAGTTCTTACACCAAATCATAGCTTCTTGCACTTAGCTTTTTATTCTTGAAATGATTGTTTAATTGTCATAAGTGCTACTTTGCTGTAAAACCAGATTGCATATATGAAAAGTAAATGTTTTTGAATTTAACAAAGTGCATAAATAAAGAAACATTAACATTTGTCCTGTCATAATAATTCAATGAAATAAAGTTGCGGAAAGTAAATAAAGACTTGCTGTAACACACCAACGTGCACTGGTGCAAGTGTATGTTTCCTGCTTGGACCAAGCGGGAAAGCCAATCAACTAAAATTGTAGAAAGGAAATGTCACACCAACGTGCACTGGTGCAGGATGATTTCTCCTGCTTGGACCAGGAGGAAAAGGCCAATCCGAAATCAAGTGCAGGAAAGTAAATTTGTAGGAAATTAAATTGCAGGGAAAAGAAATTCTATTTGCTTCACGCAATGGATCCGTTTCACACAGACAGGAATTTATGCGTTAAAAGCTAAATCCAACTAACAATAAAACATAAATTACAGAAAGAAAAGAATGGGGTAAATGTGCTGGTTTGGTTGGGCCCTAGCCAACAAGTGTGTTTCCCTCTTAAGCGAAAATGCTACTCAACACTCAATTTAATTGATCAACCAAACCATAAAACACAATTCATGAAGCCGAGGCGAAATTCCTTTTTATTAGATCATTGAGGCAAATACATGCGTGAATACACGTTCAACCCAGATTCGGGCGATAACAAAATAACCTGCTATCGCCCCTATATTCTTCTTTGTTCTCTAAAACATTTTCGCTCCTGAGTACTATTTACAAATTACATTATATAGATTTGTTGGTCGAAGGCCAAAACAGATCATTCAACTGCTTCATAACAAAAATGCAGAATTTAGATTATTCGGTCTTCAAAGTAAAATGGTTTTACAAAACCAATCTTCAGCTTCCACCCTTCGCGGATCTAATCTTTGGCTGTCTTTGGATTACGTGTTGTCCTGGCGAAAACTTCTTGAGTCAAGGCGGTGATTGAGAGAGTTCAGATCCGCCGTGCGGATCTGCTGTGCTAACAATGATACAAGATCCGATCTTGCACTAGGATCAGCAATAAATATAAGCATTCTAACCACCAAACAACATTGGAGATATCGATGAGTTACAAAGAATAATTTAAAAGTAAGAATTCATATAATAAATATTTAATAAATGCTAAATCTAATAAAAATTTGAAGAATAAAGGTTTGTACAAAATATGTCACCATGCTTGGACTGGTGCAGGATGAGGGTACATAAAGGAAGTGAAACAGGGGTAGATGGTTATAATTTAGGAAGGGAAAAGTAGTAAAAAGGGGACAAATTAGGGGGCTAATAGTAAAACTGTATTTTTAATTGCGTATACTCTATTTAAATGTAATACAATGAGTTCAGAATCTAACCTAATGATCAAATGCCAAATTCCAAATGAAATGGCATCAGATAATAACTCAATCACTGCACTACATTTGTAATATCCCTTTTTCAGGAATATCAAGTTTCTATTCCAGAGATTGACTGCAGGGGCATTTACTAGATATGTCACCTTTGAAAAAGGATGAGATCCAGAGGCTACCTGGCCATCTGCAGACTCTGTCTATAGAGCTTGAATTATTTCTCCTTTAGGGGTTCAACAATACATAAACATGAGCTAGAAAATAGCAGTGAATGCATTAAAACCAAGAATTCCAGAAGATCTGCATAACCATTACATTAGATAATAGCAGTAACAAATGTATACAAGATCTTAAGGAAATGATCTCTCAAGCCAAAAAAGCCTCCTTAATGAAACATGTAAATGAAATATAGAGAAATACTGCTATATAAAAGAGTCCCTGGCTATGACTGCGCAATCCTTAAGGAGGAACAGCTACAAAATGTCAATAATACATGGATCTGAAAATAATAGCTCAAATAAAGAAGGGGGAGAAAGATCTCAACCCCTAAAAACATACAATACACAATCCTCAAAGGGATTGGCTGAAATATACACAAAATGGCAGATCTGCAGAAATGTTGGAGTTGTTGGGCAGCAGCTGCAACTCAAAACTGGAAATGGATGCAGATAGCTGATGATGCTGCAATAGATGGCTGAATCTCATCCAAAGGATCTCAAGAGTGAAAGGCTGGTCCACTCACCTTAGATCTCACCCTCTAAACATGTGGAGAAAGTCTCCACTGCAAACACACTCAGAAACAACACAGTCTAGAGAAGGGACTGCGCTGTTGGTGAAGAGAAAGGCTTGGCCTTGATGCCAAAGTCTGCAATAAGCTCCGAGATATCTCCAATATGATATCTCAAAAGGAAGAGAGGCTCCTCCACTAAAAATAGCTGATGGAAGTGATGTAGTGAACCCTCACTACAACACCCAGCAACACAACATTACTCTGTTGCAGAAATAACGTTGTCTTGATGGAGGATGCTTGGCCTCAAGCCTGGATGTGAGGAAAATCTGAGCAATCCCTCAAGAGACTTCTCAAGAAGGTGGAAGAATCCTAAACAGGAATTCCTCCTGGCTATTCTTGCTAAACAGCAGAGAATGCACAATTGTTTGAATAGACAATGAAATCAATAATCCATAGCATGAGAAAAAATGGTTGCCTTGCCCTTCTTTTAAACAAGAAAAGCTCTCTCTCCATGGGCCCCATCCATTAGGGTTTCCTCCACCAAATATCCTCTTCCTCATTCACACTACCCTAGCTTCCTATGTAATATCCCATTTCAGGGATATCTCTAAAACACAAGCAAACTCCAACCAGAGATGGATTGGGAGGGCGTTTACCAGATATTTCACCTCTGAGAAGAGGGTGAGATTTGGAGGCTACCTGGCCCTTTCCAGACTCTATCTAAGAGTATGATAAAAACACACCAAGTGGTATAGAACTAGAATTCCCGGAAATATATAAAATAACAGTAAAGCAGACATACAATAGCATAGATAGAATGTACGACAAATGCTCCAGAAATATATAGAGAGAGAATGCTAAGCCATTTTATTATAATGAGAAATATAATGAAGTACAATAGGTGATCAGAGTGATGGCACCTAGAATTTATCAAGGCAAGTGAATAAATACTCTCAGAATTTCCAAGAAATGGTTGCTCTCTAAACTGCGTCCCAGCTGCTGGAAACTGTTGTGTAGCTGTTATTGCTGAAATGAACTGATGACTTGGGGCTGATCCCCTCACCGGAAAGAGCTGAAAATCTGGAATCTACCTCTACTCATCAACCACAGCAAAACCCAAAAATCATATCTGAAATGGCTGATCCCCGAAGATCACCCCCCCTTGGGGAATTACACTGTCCTCCAAGGCTCTGCGCAGAGGCTAAATAGAAACTACTGAAATGCAGCCTCAAACTCCCCCAAAATCCTCCCACAGGAAAAGGCTGATCCTTTTCTCACTCTCCAAGCTCAAAACCCCTGCAAGAAACTCAATCCGGAGCTCCCCTAGAATGGACTACGTCCTCCCTCTCAAGACTGTGCAGTCTCTGGATGCCCAGCTCCGCAAGAAAACCCAAACATCAATCCTCCGACAAAATGATGATGAAACTACCTTGCCCGAGCAGGCCCTCAAAGTCCCCCGGGGCTAAGGGTGAGATCTTCGATCGGAGACACTCAATGCACTAAATAGTGCTGCAAACAGGCTAAACAGCCAGCGTGCTCAAGAAGTCAAAGTGACTAGCTCAAATGCATAAACTCGAATGAATAAAATGAGGAGGCTCCTCCCTCTTTTATAATGTTGGGCCCTCTCCAAACCCTAAGGCCCATCTCCTCAACGTAGCCTCCCTCTTGCCACGTTCTCCTCTCCATCTGTGCAGTCTCTCCTAGTGCATACGTGGGCCCCCTCTCTACGTGGTGCTTGGCCCCCCCTTGGCTCCCTTTAAGTTACAACGTTGTGCTACTAGGGAGTGACTTCATTCCCAAAGTGAGTTATATCCCCTTTTACTCACTTTCTTATTTATAAATAAATTATAGAAGGAAAAATTGTGCAAAATAGAATATTCCAATTAGCCATTGCTAATTAAGAATATTACAGTCTCCCCTGGAAAAATTTTGCTTGTCCTCAAGCAACTGAAGTGATGGATGTTGCAAAATTTTATCACTCTCCCAAGTGGCATCCTCATCCAGCAAATCCTTCCACCTCACCGAGAATTCCCAGACTGTCCTGCTCCGTAGCTGCATCTCCCTGGTATCAATAATAGACTCTGGCTGCAACACCAAATGCCCCTCATCATTCATGGGTGGTAGCTCATCTTTCACTGTCACCTACTGCCCCAGTGCCTTCTTCAGGCATGATACATGAAAAACTTTATGAATCTTGCTGCCTTGGGGCAGCTCCAACTCATATGAAACCTGTCCAATCCTGCGTATCACCTTGTATGGCCCATAAAAGCAGGGCTTGAGCTTTTTAGCTCCCTCCTGCTTTAGTGACGACTGTCGGTATGGCTGTAATCATAGGTATACCAAGTCCCCTACCTCAAACTGTCTCTCCACCCAACCTCTGTCAGCATACAGCTTCTGCTGGTTTTGTGTTGTGGCCATATTATCCTTGAGAGCTCGAAGAATATCCTGACTCTCTTGGATCCAAATCTTGGCTCTTGGAGCCTTGCTAGCACCAAACATCACATCAGCAAAAGATAAATAATGATACCCATACAAAGTGTAGAATGGTGACATACCAATAGACATGTGGTGTGTATTGTTGTAGCAGTAATCCCCCAAATTCAACCACTTTAGCCATGCTCGTTGTTGCCCACTGACATAGTTACGCAAGTATCCTTCCAACCACTTGTTAACTATCTCTATCTGCTCATCTGTCTGTGGGTGATAACTGGTGCTTGGTGTCAACTCCGTCCCCACTAACCAGAAAATCTCCTGCCAAAATCCGCCCATGAAGCAGTTGTCCCTGTCACTAATGATGGTCTTAGGAAGACCATGTAGCTTGAAAACCTCTCTGAAGAACAGCTCGGCCACCTGTGCTGCTGTGTAGTGTGCAGATATGGCAAAAAAATGTGCATAATTTGTCAGTCGATCAACGACGACAAAGATACAATCCTTGCCCTGCACCATGGGCAACCCTGTGATGAAGTCCATCGAAATACTCTCCCATTTCCCCTCTGGAATGGGAAGAGGCTGCAATAATCCTATAGGATGGCTCATCTCCCCCTTGTTCCTCTAGCAAAAATTGCACTCCCTGATGTGTTGGAGTACGTCCTCCTTGAGGCCATTCCATGAGAACCTCTCTAATGGCCCTGTAGGTTTTGGTAAACCCCTGATGGCTACCTAATGGTGAATCATGTGATGCCTGAAGTATCTTCTTCTTGAGCTGAGATCCCTCAGTCAAGAAGATCCGGTCCCTGTAGTAGATGATCTCATCGACCACCTTTTACCTGTCATTTTCCACCTGTCCATCCAGGACCTCACATGAAAATCTGTCCTTGGAGTACTCTACTAAAAGTCGAGCTCTCCAATCTGTATCCAAGCTCATAAGAGACAACGTGGCTGGTCTACATGAAAGGGCATCTGCTACCACGTTGTTCTTACCCTTGACATTCTCAATGTCAAAGTATTATGAGTGGATCTTACTGATCCACTTCTGCTACCTCTCTTGTAGCTGCTTCTACTCCAAAAAGAACCTGAGGTTGTTGTGATCAGCCCTCACCCTAAACCTGTTCCCCACCAAATACTGCCGGAATTTGGCCAATGCATGCATAATGGCCAACATCTCCTTGTCGTATATAGAATACAACCTCTCATTTGGAAGGAGCTTCTGGCTCTCAAAGGCTATAGGGTGACCTCCCTGCATCAATACTGCGCCAATCCCCTCTCCCGACGCATCACACTCCAAAACAAACACCTACGTAAAATTCGGAAATGCAAGCACTGGGCAGCTGCTCATCACCTCCTTGAGCCTATCAAAGGCTCGCCGCATTGTATCTAACCAAATAAATGCCCCTTTCTTCGTCAAATCTGTAAGGGGTGTAGCAAGCTATGAGAAAATCTTGAAGAACTTCCTGTAATAAGTACAAATTCCAATGAATCCTCGAAGTTCTGTCACATTCCTCGGCTCCGGCCAATCTCTGATGGCCCTGATATTCTCCTCGTGGACTCTCACTCTATCCACCCCTATGATATGTCCCAAGTACAACATCTCCGTCAACCCAAAATCACACTTGGAGAGCTTGGCATAGAACTGCTGCTCCTCCAAAATGCGCAACACTGCCTCAATGTGCTGGAGATGCTCCTCCCAAGTCCTGCTGTAAATGAGGATATCATCAAAGAACACCAATACAAACTTCCTCAAGTGACTACGGAAGATGTAATTCATGCAATACTGGAATGTCGCTAGGGCGTTGGTTAGCCCGAAGGGCATCACCAAAAACTCAAAGTGCCCATAGTGACACCTGAAGGCAGTCTTGGGAATGTCCTGCTCCCTCATGCGAATCTGATGGTACCTCGATCTCAAATAAATATTTGAGAAGAACCGGGCTCCTCTCAACTCATCCATCAACTCATCGATCCTGGGTATAGGGTACTTGTTCTTCAGGGTCTTTTTGTTCAAGGCCCTGTAGTCAATACACATCCTCAAGGTGTCATCCTTCTTCTTCACCAACAACACGGAAGAAGCAAAAGGACTCGTGCTCGGCCGAATGTGTCCAAGAGCTAGCAACTCCTGGATGGCCTGCTCAATATCATCCCGATAGGCTTTGGGATGCCTATAGGGGGTAGTAATCACTGCCTGTATGCCCTGCTCAAGCTCAATGGTGTGCTCACACCCCCGGTCCGGTGGTTGTCCCGGCGGAATATCCCCAAACACTGTGGCATAACTGTCAAGGTTGGGCTGTATCTCTAGGTTCACCGTCTACCCTGTAGTCCCTGCCTCTAATGCACACAACTCCACTACCCACTCTGCGTCTCCCTTACGGAATACTGCCTCCATCCAATGAGTCGAAACAGTCTAGGGCGGATATGTGTGTTGTCCCTGTATCTTCTCATGCCTCTCTGTCTTCTCATCATCCCACTCAATCTCTAGGACCTTCCAATCTATAGTGACCTTCCCTAGAGTGATAAGCCACTGAACACCCAGTACCATGTTGGTGTCCAAAATATTGACCATGAAAAAGTGATCAGTCAGTGTGTAGGTGCCCATCTTCACTGATAACTCTGGAACATAATGAGCACACATCATGGTCTGATCTCCTGGGACCAAAAATAAAAATCCATCGAATCTCTCAGTCTAAATACCTCTCCGCTCAACCATCTGCGCATCGATGAAGTTGTGGGTTGCCCCACTGTCAACAAAAACTGATACTCACTGGCCACGTACTGTCCCCTATATGCGCAGCATCAAATACTTGGGAACTCCTCGCAATGCTGCAAGGGCTCCTTCGATAGGTGCAAAAGCTGCACCACCTGCTATTGGTGGTGGAGGTGGAAAAGGATCCTACGCTGCATGACTGTCTCCGACCTCTGATTCATCCTCCTCATCCTCTTCCCCGCTACTCTTGAAGAAGATCCCAATAAAATGTTCTTTGCCAGCAGCACATCTATGTCCCAGTGCCCATGGATCCTGACAGGTAAAGCACAACCTCTTCTTTCTCAGCTCCCTCTTAGCATCATCATCCATCTGTGCCCATCCTGAATTCCCCTTTGGAGGCAGAATCCTCACTTCCTTCCCCTTGGGCTAGAAAGCCTGTCTCTGGGGGTAAGGGGTCCGAGTCCTGGGTAATGCATCCTGTAAATCCTGGGTCCTGCTAATAGCATCCTGGAGTGCGGCTGGTCTAGTAGATTTGACTAGACCCCGAAGTGGCTCTGCTAACCCCTCCACAAACATATAGATCATCTGTGCTGCGGATAGATATGGCACCATAACTAAAACCCTCAAGAAGTCTGTAATGTATGTCTCTGGGCTCCCGGTCTATTTGAGCCTCGTCAACTCAATAAAGTGTTGTTCTGGATCCCTCCGATCAAACCTATCAATCAATCTCCTGGTGAACTCAGCATATGTCGTCATTGTGGAATGCCCGAGTGTAACCATCCCATGGAACCACCAGTCCTGGGCCTCACCATCCAAATGTAATGTCGCCACCTTGATGGCCTTTGTCTCCGACATCTGGTTAAGCTGGAAATAGATGTCTAGCTTCTCCACCCAAGATTTTGCCAAACTGTTTGATGAACCATCAAACGTAGGCAAGTGGATTCTGCTAGCTGTGTGGTGGGTATCTCCATCATGATAGTGTCGGTGCCCTCTATGATGGTCGCAGGGTGTACTGTCTCGCTGGAGCTTAAAAAAATCTCTGAACGAGAGAGCATCCCTGAACTCCTACCCATAGGCCTGATACTCTGCAAAATAGTCGCCCATATGGCTGGGCTCTATCTCCTGCTGGGCTCTTGCCCCTGTGTCTGCTCCCAGAAAAGTGGGCATAGTAGAGCATGTAGGTGCATGTGAAGCCATCTGCTGAGTAGTATCACGTTGAGTAGCACCATGCTCCGGAAAATGGTGGGATGTACCCGATCCCTCACCTACCTGGAAAACTGGTGGGGTCTCACGCTATCTAGCCTCCATAGCGATGAATCTCTAACCCATCACCTCAATCTGTCTCACTAGATCCTGCACCGATTTGAGGAGTGCCTCCCCAAACTGTTTTACCTCACTATAATCTGCCATGGTCTCTCTCTGCTTTGAATCTAACACAGGCTACTCCTGCTCTACGTCTATCACAGGCTCCTCCTGTTCTATGTCCACTACCCGAACACAGTATCCCTCTCCGTAGGTGTTTTCCAACCTACGCTCACGATCTCTGTACTTTCTGCCTCTGTAAAAAATGTAGGGCTTCTTCCCCAGTGTCATAGACCACTAGCTCCACAGGCTGAGCCAGAACTATGCTCTGATACCACTGTAATATCACGTTTCGGGGATATCTCTAAAACACAAGCAGACTCCAACCAGAGATGGACTGGGAGGGCATTTACCATATATTTCACCTCTGAGAAGAGGGTGAGATATGGAGGCTACCTGGCCCTTTCCAGACTCTGTCTAAGAGTATGAGAAAAACACACCAAGTGGTATAGAACTAGAATGCCCAGAAATATATAAAATAACAGTAAAGCAGACATATAATAGCATAGATAGAATGTACGACAAATGCTCCAAAAATATATAGAGAGAGAATGCTAAGCCATTTTATTATACTAAGAAATATAATGAAGTACAATAGGTGATCAGATTGATGGCACCTAGACTTTCTCAAGGCAAGTGAAGAAATACTCTCAGAATATCCAAGAAATGGTTGCTCTCTGAACTGTGTCCCAACTGCTGGAAACTGCTGTGTAGCTGCTACTGCTGAAATGAACTGATGACTTGGGGCTGATCCCCTCACCGGAAAGAGCTGAAAATCTGGAATCCACCTCTACTCATCAACCACAGCAAAACCCAGAAATCATATCTGAAATGGCTAACCCCTGAAGATCACCCCCCTTGGGGAATTGCGTTGTCCTCCAAGTCTCTGTGTAGAGGCTGAATAGAAACTACTAAAATGCAGCCTCAAACTCCCCCAAAATCCTCCCACAGGCAAAATTTGATCCTTTGCTCACTCTCCAATCTCAAAACCCCTACAAGAAACTCAATCTGGATCTCCCCTAGAATGGACTGTGTCCTCCCTCTCAAGACTGCACAGTCTCTGGATGCCCAGCTCCGCAAGAAAACCCAAACATCAATCCTCCCACAAAAATATGATGAAACTACCTTGCCCGAGCAGGCACTCTAAGTCCCCTGGGGCTAAGGGTGAGATCTCCAATCGGAGACACTCGATGCACTAAACAGTGTTGCAGACAGGCTAAACAACCAGCGTGCTCAAGAAGTCAAAGTGACTAGCTCAAATGCATAAACTCAAATGAATCAAATGAGGAGGCTCCTCCCTCTTTTATAATGTTGGGCCCTCTCCAAAACCTAAGGCCCATCTCCTCAACATATCCTCCCTCTTTCCACATGCTCCTCTCCTTTTGCGCAGTCTCTCCTAGTGCATACGTGGGCCCCCTCTCTACGTGGTGCTTGGCCCCCCCTTGGCTCCCTTTAAGTTACAACGTTGTGCTACTAGGGAGTGACTTTATTCCCAAAGTGAGTTATATCCCCTTTTACTCACCTTTTTATTTATAAATAAACTATATAAGGCAAAATTGTGCAAAATCAAATATTCCAATTAGCCATTGCTAATTAGGAATATTACATCCTAAGTAAGCCACTCCTCCTATGGTAGTGTTGTTGACTTGGTCAAACATGACCTTGTCTTCATGCATTTGCCCCTTTTCACACTTGAGGGTGCAAAATGAAGCTACTATGATGATCCCCTTTCACATCATGAGAGATTTTATTCATGTCTTAAATAAGAATGGGTCCCTTTACCCATTTATTTAGTTGAAATGTGATGAAAGCAAAATTTTAATGTTCCATTTAGCCATGTGCTAAAATGGGAACATTACAGTCCTCCCCTCCCAAATGTTGCTTTTCCTCAAGAAACTGCAAGGATAGAACTAAAGAATCTCCACCCAAGGCATGGAGTCTAAAATATGTTGAGGAATACGTTCCTCATGTAGATCCTCCATCCCTCAAGCAATCATCCATAAAAAGTGAGTTACCCCCCAACATGGCAACTCTTGACAATCATCTTCCACCTTTGGCCCTGGCAATATAGGTGGGCTGAAAATATGATCTTGGTAGACAAAATAGCCTACCCCACGCTGTCCTCCTCTCCACTTAGGATAAGTGCAAAGTATATTTTGATATTGGACTGTAATAATGTTTCCCTCAAATGGAAAAATGAATATTAGACCTCCAAGGATCTCTTCTCTAGCGTTATGAAACATGTTGTCCCAATCCATCTCATATGTGATGAGTTGGAAGTCATCATCATATGGCATCCAATCAAGCATATGGCCCACCTCAAATGGAAACAAGTGATTTGTTGTAGTGGCCACATGTCCTCTCATGTTCCCATTAGAACATGCAATGGAAATAATGTGGAAGATCTCTCCCCCAAGGAACACATCCAGCCAATGTGCCATTCCCCCAATCATGCTCTCAACAAATACAAAGTCAACAGTAATGGATAATAATGAGAACCATGCTTGCTGTCATGTGTGGCAAGGGAGAAGGAAAATGGTCCCTTAAATGTAACCAATGCAGTTTGATCCTCAACTGCAAAAGAGTATGATAAAAGGTGTGGTATCTCAACCACCTGCTTGCTGTCCTACTCTCCTCAAATGTATGGAGAAAGTGCATGATGTATGGTGCAAGGTGAGCATGTCCTCCAAAATACATTTCCTCCCCAAGTCCTCCTAGGGAGTGGTCACCAATATGATCATGGCCTCAAGTAGACCATGGGGTCTAGAAAAAAGAATGCTCCTCCTTGGAGCAACATCCTGTACAAATATGGTAAAGGGATGAATATAAAAATCATCATGTAAATAAACTATACCCTTACCATAATTTTTGTTCATGCAAATGGAGTGGTTCAAAAATGAGTCTCCTCTCATCCTCAAATAGAAAAGAGGTGGTTGTGCTAACTCCTCCAAAGAGTTATGTATCTCCTCCATACGCACATGATCTATGCATCTCCTCATATGCTGATCTGTCAATATCATGCAAGCAAGATGATCCTAGGAATACTCCACCATCAACCTAGAGCTCCCACATGGATCTATCCTCCATAGTGACAATGCTGATGACTCCTCATGAAGGATATCTGTCACATGGTCATCTCCTTCTTTGACATCTCCTATGCCAAAGATGCAAGTTGGAAGGCTGCTATCCTTCCCCTACTGCTTCTGCCACAACACAGAATATGAAATGATAGTGGGTACAAATGATGTTGAGAGAGTGTGTCTCTCCTCCCTGAGTCCCCCCAAGACTCTCAGCGCTATAAAGTTGTCTCCCAAGGTCTCCACCCTCCTGAAATTAATGAATCGTGCCTCAAAAAGTGAAGCATCTCTCATCATCTGCTGATCTAGTGGTTTCCCTGGAAAAATGTCTCCATGCAATGAGACATCATCATCAAAAGGTGACTGCATATATGAATGAACAAGTTTGTCCATGCTTCCACTACGCAATCCAATCAACCTCTTAGGTGCATCAACCTCATAAGATAGATAGGGATGTGTGCTCCTCATCACATCATGATGGTCATCCTCCCTATCTCTTCCTGGTGTCTCCATGGTTCCACACCTCCTCAACAATGGCACATGTAAAACATGAGTTATGCCTTGATCTCCATACCTGAGATCCTGGGGACTTACATGCAAAGATGCAACAATCCCTCTACCTGGAGCAAGATCTCCTCCTTCCTCTGCATGAGGCACTAAATAATCTCTAGATGGCATAGCGTTGTTGCCCTCACTCTCCTCAACATAACTGGGCAACCTTCTAACAATGTTGCTACAAATATGGAATCTCTCCCAAGGTGGAAGTAATTCCTGGTCATCAAAGGCCAAGGAGCATCCCCTTTTCACCCTGATAGTGCTACCTCCTACTCCTGCAACATCATACAAGAAATGAGAGCAAATCTGCTCTCTCTCCCAAGAATAATCCCAGCAACAAATGTTTCTGCTGCTTCCTCATGCTCTCATCATACAAGATATGTGATGAATACATAGTGAATGACATGAGTGTTGCATCATCACTATGCACCCATACTCTTTGCTGCTCCATGATGCCAACATCCTGCCACATTTCCTCCGTCCTCATACCCTTGGAAAAAGAGTATGCAAAGTGATGGCCAAACTCCTTCAAGAGTAACCAGCGCATCCAAGCCTCCTGATGCCCGGTATCATAAATCTGCAAGTAGCTTACCATCTTCTTGCTCACCATTCATATCCACTCAACCAACTGTGGATGTCTCCTTCCATCCTTCATCTTGTTACTCCTCCCATGAGGGCTACCGTCATCCCAAATCAGTTTGCTACATTTCATGGGACCTTGAAATGCAATATTCCCGAGGATCAATTTGACCCTATGAGAATCCAAATAGGTGGTAGGAAAAAACCTCCCATCATGATGTGCATGGCTCAAGGGATGTCCAACATAGTCATGAGATATGTTATCCATCCGAAAATGTCCTCCATCTACTATCTATTCCTGTGAGAAGGGAAGTACCTCCTCAAACTGATGAAGAGTCTTACACTCCATGATGTGTGGGCGTGCACCTCTACTGAAATCTCTCCAGGAGATCTCCTCCTCATGCATGTCGTTCCAAAGCCCAAGAGGTCCTAGATTTGCTGCAAGTAGAAGTCTCTCTTTGAGCTGTGGCATGCTCATTGAGAGAGTGTCATCTAGAGAGGAGAAAGAGTTTCTTATCTCCAGATGTCTACTCCTTCTTACTGCTTTCTTCATGGCTTCCTGAATGAAGCTGCTTTCTGAATGTTCACATGAGGAATGATTCCTCCTTTCTCCATCATTGCTCAGCGCAGTGCTATTCTGCTGCTCTAGATCAACTGCATGCAATGATATATACCCATCCAAAGTGTTTGATGAAATGATAAGAGATGGATGTTCAATCATACCTTGGTGAAAATTGGAAGCTCCTTGCAGTGCTGCAAGAGTTCCCTCCTCATAAGTGTTGGCCTCCCAAACTGTTGAAGATGAAGTTTTCTCCTCCATGATCTCAACAGCGCTGGTACATGCCTCAATAAATGTTGGTGAGGGCTCCTCCCTCCTTTTTCCAAACCTCCCGATCAATCTTTGAGAAAAATAAACAAGGGTAGAAACCCTTGTATGGCTTAGATGGCTAATCTACCAATTCTTTGCTTCACCTTCAAGGTGCAGTGTTGTAATTTCTACAGCCTCTCTGTCTACTACGGGATGTAGCAGGAAGAAAGCCTCTAGCTTCTTTACCCAAACCTCTGCTGCACATGTGAGTGATCCATCAAATGTGGACAATAGAAATCTATTGTCTCTCATCATCCCATAGCTGAGGGGTCTTCTTTATTCTTTCTGTTGAATAAAATGTGGCAAAGTTAGAGCTCTAGGGTTTGCCCGATATTCAGCAAGATACTCACTTAGAATTTCAAATTCCAAGTGTTCTTCATGCTTCTGGCCGTTTTCTCTGTGAGAATAGGAAGTGCATGGTCCTTCCATTTCTCCTTCTTCATTCTCCTTAACCTCCTCGGAGAGGTTCTCTCTGGATCTGAAAATAGATGAGAGTAAACTCATCTTTTTCGTCATATTGATCTTCTTTGGATTAGACTCATAGGCTAAGCCAGAGATCATGCTTTGATACCACTGTAATATCCCTTTTTTAGGAATATCAAGTTTCTATTCCAGAGATTGACTACAGGGGAATTTACTGGATATGTCACCTTTGAAAAAGGATGAGATCCAGAGGCTACCTGGCCATCTGCAGACTCTGTCTATAGAGCTTGAATTATTTCTCCTTAAGGGGTTCAACAATACATAAACATGAGCTGGAAAATAGAAGTGAATGCATTAAAACCAAGAATGTCAGAAGATCTGCATAACCATTACATTAGATAATAGAAGCAACAAATGTATACAATATCTTGAGGAAATGATCTCTCAATTCAAAGAATGCCTCCTCAATGAAACATGTACATGAAATATAGAGAAATACTGCTATACAAAAGAGGCCCTCGCTATGACTGTGCAATCCTTAAGGAGGAACTGCTACAAAATGTCAATAATACATGGATCTGACAATAATAGCTCAAATAAAGAAGGGGGAGCAAGATCTCAACCCCTGAAAACATACAATACACAATCCTCAAAGGGATTGGCTGAAATATACACAAAATGGAAGATCTGCAGAAATGTCGGAGTTGCTGGGAAACAACTGCAACTCAAAACTGGAAATGGGTGCAGATAGCTAATGATGCTGCAATAGATGGCTGAATCTCATCCAAAGGATCTCTAGAGTGAAAGGTTGGTCCTCTCACCTAAGATCTCACCCTCTAAACATGTGGAGCAAGTCTCCACTGCAAACACACTCAGAAATAACACAGTCTATAGAAGGGACTGTGCTGTTGGTGAATAGAAAGGCTTGGCCTTGATGCCAAAGTCTGCAATAAGCTCCAGGATATCTCCAATCTGATATCTCAAAGGGAAGAGAGGCTCCTCCTCTGAAAATAGCTGATGGAAGTGATGTAGTGAACCCTCACTGCAACACCCAACAACACAACATTACTCTGCTGCAGAAATAACGTTGTCTTGATGGAGGATGCTTGACCTCAAGCCTAGATGTGAGGAAAATCTGAGCAATCCCTCAAGAGACTTCTCAAGAAGGTGGAAGAATCCTAAACAGGAATTCCTCCCTGTAATTCTTGCTAAACAGCAAAGAATGCACAATTGTCTGAATAGACAATGAAATCAATAATCCATAGCATGAGAAACAATGGTTGTCTTGCCCTCCTTTTAAACAAGAAAAGCTCTCTCTCCATGGGCCCCACCCATTAGGGTTTCCTCCACCAAATATCCTCTTCCTCATTCACACTGCACTGGCTTCCTAAGTAAGCCACTCCTCCTATGGCAGCACTGTTGACTTGGTCAAACATGACCTTGTCTTCATGCATTTTCCCCTTTTCACACTTGAGGGTGCAAAATGAAGCTACTATGATGGTCCCCTTTCACATCATGAGGGATTTTATTCATGTCCTAAATAAGAATGGGTCCCTTTACCCATTTATTTAGCTACAATGTGATGAAAGAAAACTTTTAATGTTCCATTTAGCCATGTGCTAATATATATATATATAGATACCCATTAACTCTACCATCCTATAAATTCGGTGCTTTTCATTTTTCTTAATTCTTTGTTATGCACTCGATATCTCCACGATGCTATAGTCATATTTTCAATCCACTTCATTCACCTCATATGGGAACTTCTCATGCTTTCCTATAACATGGCATACAATCTCTCATGATATTCATAAAAAAAAATTCAAAAGTTTAGATTATGCCTCTTATCTTCTCCTTTGAATGGGTGTTCAATCATTCACACACATATCTTAAACAAAACCCACTTATCATGAATTCTCAACAAATCCTTGCTGTTACACCATTGTGGCTACAAATAAGTCATTAACAAGCCCATTTATCAGGTGTTCTCGACTACTCCTCACTGTTACACCATAGTGACCACAATTCAACATAGATGCAGAGCAAAAAAAATATCAGTCTAGCCTTGGAGAGATATATATAATTAATAGTAAGGAATTTTTATCAGATGTGTTACTCTTGAAGGGATAAGAGTGCATTCTCCAACAACTTAGTGGAACTTCCACCCGTGTTTTCTGCTAAACTTCATAAACTATGAAGTAAAGATCATGAACATACATTTTCATATTTGATTAGATTCAAGTTCAAGAGAACCTCATATTGAGCCATTTTCATGGATGACATCTCATTGTCGATTATACCGATGGGCCAAACAAACCCACCTAGACATCATACTACCATTCATTTAGTCGCGGATAATAATATGTCAATTGAAACCAGAGTTAGAGAACTCATTTTTTGTCGTTGCTAATCCCACGCAAATTTTTTTTTTCAACAATACTAATTCTATTTATAAAACATACTGATACAAAACTGCCGCAGTCTCAGCTACGGAAGCCTGAAGACTGGGCTTGATGTCCATGCTTAACAAAAATAATGAACTGCCCTGAGTGGGAAACCAGTTCTTTTAGAGATAGTTTCGCTGCCCTTGAGAGGGAAACCGGCCCATTGTTCATTGCGTATAACATATCAAAAAAAAATACACTAGAGTAGCAAACAACTATTGTTGTTGAAGAAAAACAAAGAAAATAAGAAATTCTCCCAAAATGATTGAGCGAATGTACCATGTTGGACCAAGGCAAGCTGGAGTTATTGCTCATGAACTGGAGAAGGCAGCTCCTCCACAATGCGGCACCAGTACTCGTCCTTGGGAGCTTTGACGTCTTCCTTTGGTTTGCTATCCCTGTTGGTGATGTCCACGTCCACCTGCATGGGTTGCTTACCCAAGTTGGAAAGTACTGGTCCAGAGGGCGCAACCAGTCTCAGGGGAATATTCACAGCCAGCACAGGATGAGGACCAAGGGGAGAGGGAGATGGACCGAGCATAGGAGGAAAATTCAAGTTAGGCATATCTTCCCTCAGAGTGACAGTAATGAAGGCAGTGACAATGGGCTGATTGAAGGAGCATTCAAAGCGGAATTCCGCCCTCTGAGAGGACTGGCGAAGGGCATGACTATCAGAAGCATGGGAGGCTGAGGAAATGAGCCTTGGCTGATCAAAAAAAGGAGGTGGGGTGGTCTGAGCAACGCGGACATTTATAGGATGGCAAGCGCAACCTCTTTGGCTGCGAGTATCTGGATAACGCCCCCACGCAACATCCTCAGAGGAAGTCTCCGCATCCGAACTGGTAGAGGGTCGAGAGTGAGCAACCCGGCCTCGACTCGCACCATGGCAACAACACATTCGGTGACGGAGCCATGGCATGGCTAAAGAAGTAGTTTGGAGATTCCTGAGACAGTTAGAATAGGAAGAAGGTGATGGGATCCCGTAGTGATTGACAAATTGGGTATGCAGAAAGGAATTGGAACAGCAAGAGGTGCTCTGGGAGAAATGATGGCCTGGTAAAGTCTCCAAACATCCCAATATAGCGAAAATGCCGCCCTCTTTGTGTCAGGGCTTGGCTCAAAGACAAGGAGTAGGAAAGCGCTTCCAGCATGTGGGGGGCAAGGAGAACGACAAGCAGAACAGGAACACTCCAGATTACCCGAGATGAATTCCATCGCTAACCAACTGAGCAGGCTAGGGAGATGAATACACTGGTGAGGGAGAGTAAATGCAGAGCAAGCTAGCGGAGTAAATGCAAGGATAATGGAGCTACAGGGGGCCATATGGACACCCCACGCGAGCTTCCTCGGGAGGTATCCGGGGACTGATGTCCCATCAATCCATGCTGCCATCCACATCCAGCCGGATGAATCATTGTGCACCAACATGATGCAGTTCTGCAGAAGATCTCTGTCATGGATGATTTGAAGGGGACCATGATTGAGAGTGTTGATGTTGTCAGCTCCTAGATTGGCTAGGAGATCTGCTACTTTGTTACCTCCCCTTTTGATCTGGGTGAAAGAGATTGCTTGGTTTTTTTTCAACCAGTTGCTTATTCTTTCGATTCTGGTAGCCATTCGCCAACGTGTGGCTGCCTTCGCTGAACTGGTGCCTTGAAGCAGCTGGTTAGCCATATTGATGAGAATCTGGGAATCCCCCTCAATGATGGTGGGGGAAAAGTTGTAGAGATGAATTAAATTCAGCCCTTGCCAAAGCCCTTCCAGTTCAGCTGAGTTATTGGTGTCCCAGCCTATGGAGCCAAAGTAGATAGCAAGGATGTCCCCTTTGGAATTTCAGAAGATGCAACCAAATCCAGCTTGTCTTGGATTGCCTTTTGAGGCTCCATCGAAGTTCAGCTTGATAATCCCTGGTGGAAGAGGAGTCCAATGCAACGGGATATCAATGGTTTTCTGACTGTTAGAGATGGATATGGTCGTGATTTTGAGCTGCCTGTTTTTCCATATGGCTATTTCCTTTGGCTGTTTGGGGAGATCCTCTTCCTGCCAAGATTGAAGAGCAAGAGACTCTTGGAGGTTATTGCTGACAGATGCTTTCCAAAGGAGTGGTTTGATTCTTGAAGATTCTCTTGTTTCTCTCTTTCCAAAGAGAAGACCAGGGATGAGTTGCCAAAGAGTATTGAGGAGAGAGATGTTGTAAGGATGCCAGGGCCAGTTGTGAATGATATTAGTTATGTCCCCATTCGGCTTATTTTTTTGACACCTGAAGCAGATTTTCTCCCAAAGATTGCTGGCTAGCTTATAGGAGATCATGAGGTGTTGAATTGTTTCATTGCTTTGATTGCAGTTTGGACATTGAGAAGGACCAACGAAGCCTCTTTTGAACAGGTTGTCCCAAGTGAGGATTCTTTTATGACTGAGTAACCAGAGAAAATTTGAGACTTTTGGCCAAGTACCAGGAGCCCAAATAAATTGCCACAGCGGGTCACGGGGGAGAGGTACAGGATGCATAAGAGAGTAGGCTTCCTTTGTAGAGAAAATGCCTCTAGTCGAGTAGCCCCATCGGAGAATATCCAGATCCTCCGAACATCTGATTTTCCTGCACTGTAGCTCTTCACTGAGTGCCTCCCATGTAGCGTCCTGAGCGTGAGGAGCAATATGAGTTGGGTGCTTCCATTGTTTGAATTCATTGCAGCTTGTGGGTAGCCAGAACTGACTAACCTTGTCTTCCTCTAGGTCGGTGATGTTCCCGCCGTTGGTGAAGGTGAGAGTATCTATCAGCTTTGGATTTTGCTGCCAGGAGTCTACCCAGAATCTGGCCATGTTTCCATTGCGTATTTCCTAGAAACTATGTTGCTGTATGAGAGAAAAATGTTGTTTGGCCGCATTCCAGATAAGGGAGCTTGCGTTTTCTAGGGAAAGCCTTATCAGATCTTCAGGGGGTCTATTGTTGGCATACTTGGCTGTCCAAATTTTGGCCTAGGGCGTGTGTGGATTTGAGAGCCATTTCCACCAAATACGAGCTCCCATGACTTCGTTGCTATGTAGGGGATTTCTGAGCCCAAGTCCCCCTGCTTCTTTTGGGGAGCAGACTGTGTTCCAGTTGACTAAGGCCCATTTCTAATTTTTTCCAAAAGACCCCTAAAGGAATCTGCGTTGCAAAGTCTTGATCTGTTTGAGAACCCATTTCGAAGCAGCAAGAACAGAGAAGAGATAGAGGGGCATGGATTGCAACACTACTTTGATGAGAGTGAGTCTGCTCGCCAGATTGAGAGCTCTAAAAGTCCATGAACAGAGACAGGCTTCCAATTTTTCCAAGAGAAGGTTCCAGGAAGAGTGTTTAATGGCAGTATCAATGAGAGGCGCGCCCAGGTACTTGGCAGGGAGGGAATCGATTGAGAAACCAAGAATTTGGGCTATTTTGGCTTGGGTTTGGGGAGGAGTATTAAAGAAAAAGATCTGGGATTTGGAATCATTGATGGACATACTAGAGGCTACAGAAAAAAGGTTCAAGATGGCTTTAAAGGAATGAGCTTCTTGGACGGAGGGGTAACCAAAGAGAATATTATCGTCTACAAATTGTTGGTGGGTAGTAGTAGGAGACTCATGAAGGGAGATGCCATGTAATTTCTAGGTTTGGACAACATGGTGGATCAGCCTACTGAGGCCTTCAGCCATGAGTAAAAAGATAAAGGGGGATAGAGGATCCCCTTGTCTAATGCCTCAAGAAGGGGAAAAAGGGGTGGAAGGAATGCCATTGATGAGGATGGAAAAGAAGGGGGTCGTGATGAGGTTCATTATCCATCTTATCCACATCTGGTCAAATCCAAAAGCGCTCAAGATGTGTTGAATGTAATGCCAACATAGTTTATCAAAAGCCTTAGAGAGATCAATTTTAAGAAGCATACCTGGCTTCTTGGCACTCTTTAAAGAAAGGATGACCTCATGAGTTAAAATGATGCCATCCATTATTTGATGTCCTTCCACATATCTAGTTTTCTCATGCGATATTAGAAGCGGAAGAAGAGGCTTGAGTCGATTGGCTATGACTTTGGAGATGACTTTGTAGATCACATTGTAGAGAGCAATGGGTCTATATTTTTCTGGAGTGCTTGGGTGCTCTTCTTTTGGAACCAGTGCTATGAAAGTTGAATTGAGAGAGGGGAGAAGCCAATGTGATGCCCTTGAATCCTCTACTAGCTGCCAGACTTCCATCTTGATGAGATCCCAAAAATGATGAAAATTTTTAGAAGTGAAGCCATCGAGACCTGGAGCCTTGCCTTCCTTAGATTGTGCCATTGCTGTTTCAACCTCCTGAAGGGAGACTGGGCGCAATAGCATCTGGTTGTGCTCAGATTTTACCAGCTTGGGGATTAGCTGTGTTATTTTTTCAATGGCCGGTTGCCTATCTATAGTGAGCTCTTCTTGCTGTATGCTTTTGAAGTGTTCTAGAAGCACTTGCTCAATTTCCTCATGTTGCTCCACTTGTTCTCCTTGCTGATTGGTGATGTGAGTGATGCGATTTTGCATTCTTCTTTGAACTGTGGATCTGTGGAAGAATTTTGTGTTTCTTTCACCTTCCTTTAACCAACGTATTCTAGATTTTTGTCTCCAAAGGATTTCCTCTTGCTTGTGCCGCTCCTCTAGCTGCTTCTGTAGGTCCTGTTCTTTGGAAGCAAGGAAATATGTTCTTCCTTCGTGGATGATTTTTTGTTGTATTTCTGCCATTTTGTTCTCGAGAATATTTTTCTCCTGAAATATGTTCCCAAAGACTGAAGAGTTCCATTCTTTGATGAGGAATTTGAGATGTTTTAGATTTTGCTAGAACTGGAACATTTTCGACCCTTTTGGTGGAGTGAAACTTTTCCAAGCAGCATTGACCATGGATTTGAATGAAGGATGAGAGAGCCAGAAGGCCTCAAATATGAAAGGCCTTTTGAATTGGGTGTCAATATTTTTCCAATGAAGCGAGATAGGCCAATGATCCAAACCTGCCAGCGGAAGTATAGAAGCAGAAAGGTCCCCCCCCCAGATAGATGGAATTGTTTGAAATGAGAAAGCGATCCAGTTTTGAGGCAATCTGTTGATTTCCTGTCCTTCTGTTGTTCCAAGTGAAGGAGCCATTTGAAAAAGGAAGGTCTATTAGTCAGCTGTTGTTGATAAAATATTTAAAGTGGGAGCTTTCCAGATCCAGTCTTGGCCTTCCTCCGTTCTTTTCTTCAAGCTTGGTGATCATGTTGAAGTCCCCCCCTACAATCCAAAGAGGGTGAGTTCTGTTGGAGTTTAGGACTTCCATGGTGTTCAAAAGCGCTATTTTCCTGGCTTGGTCCTGGGGGAAATAGACATTTGAAAGGTGCCCATGTATATTTGTTCCAATAGGATGAAAAGTGGCCTGAATAAGATTATGCGCTGCATGAAAATTTGCAAGCATTATAGACTGAGTATCCCAAGCTAACGCAAGTCCTCCTGAAGAACCTGAGGCATCAACTACTACCGAATGACAGCTAGGCCATGCTTTAGATAAGATTGAGCCTAGTGCTGCACTATTACACTTGGTTTCTTGAAGAAAGAGCATATTAGGTCTTTCTTTCTTAATCATGTTTTTGATCATTTTGTATTTCCTAGGGCTATTAAGCCCTCTGAAATTCCATGAGATGAGCTTCATGGGGGACTGTTTGCAAGGGGTTTAAAGAACCGGGTTAACTTGGGGTATCATCCTGACTCCACCAACATTTCCCCTAAAGTGATGGTGCGCTGCCAATCTGGTTTTCGACCTCTCTTCTTAGATTCTTTTATGACTTTCAGGCTGTCCCAATGGCTGCCCAATTGAATGCCCAGTTTCTTTTGCTGTTGGACTTTGGTTAAGACCACTTCGAGTTTGTCAATTTGTCGAGGATTGATTTTTTCAAAATCCTTTCGTCTACAAGCATCTTCTAGTCCTAGATTATCAAGCTCCCCAAAGTCGATACCTTTTGAGTCCTCTTCCATGAGACTCGATAGGCTACTTCAAGGATTATCCTCACTTGCTATATTAGGATTGGATTTTGGATCATCAATATCCATGATGATGGGGTTCCAGGTCAGGAGCTTTGTTGCAGGGGAGGATTTGGGCTCGAAGGACTCACTATATTGCTTCTCATTCTGAGTCGACATGAGGGTAGGGTGATCGGTAACGCATGAGGGAGAAGAGGGTTTAAGGGAGGGATCAGGGGAGATATGGCTAGTCTCAGATGACGGATCCGAATTGGAGAGAACGGAAAAGCTATTACTGGTGGAAGGTGTATTGGAGGAGGGGTTAGGTTTCTTCCCAGCCGCTGAGGGTTTCTTACTATGCTTTCTGCGAGAGGGAACCTTGGTGAAGCCATTTGGTTCCGATTTATCTTCGGCTTCTTTATTCAAAGACTGGGAGTTGAGAGGGAAATCTCTGAACAATTTCCCATGAGCATGGCACCTGCGACATCTGAATGGAACATGTTCATAATATAAAGGTTGAATCCATTCAAAATCATCATGAAACAGACTTACCGCATCTAGTAGGGCTTTGTCCAAATGCATGTAAACACAGATTCTTGCATATGAGGTGTATCTGCGGAGTTTTGTCTCTTCTGCTATCTTAATAAACTCTCCTAATCCCCTGCCAAATTCTTGGAGTGAATCTTCATCCCAGTATTCAAGCGGCGATGAGTATAGGCTTATCCATACTGGTGCCCAGTTGAAATTTTCTTTATTTGGGTTGAATCTTTCAACCCAGTTTCTAAGGTACAACCCTGCTGAGTTGAAGAAGTAAGGTCCTTCGTCCATGACCTTATTTCGGTCCTCAATGCAGTTGAAAATAGCGGTGAAGAAGCCTTTCGGTCCAAGTTAGAGAGTAACGTGTCCCTTGGGCTTCCATTTGGAAGCGATCCACCCTTGCAGAGCTTTTTCAGTTGGCCATAAGCTAATGAATTTCCCTATGAGGGCATGGTTCCTCATGTATTGGATTCGAGCATTTATATGATGGCTTGGTAAGTCGATCTTGGGTAAATGGTTGCATCCGTTAATTCTTCGTGGCTTCCGCATATGAGGTGATTCCTTCCCCGAGTTTTTGTCGCTGGTTTTAAGACCTTGGTTAGAATTTATTTGGAGTTCTTCCCTGCTTGCAAGGGGGTTGGTTGTCCCCCCCCGACATTGTTGCCATGGCTGAACACCAAATGCCGTGCGTGTTTTGGAAGTGCGCTGACAATATTGATCAGTTCTGCAAGGTCGTTAGGGTTTCTGCGAACCTGTGGAGAAGTAAACCCTAGCAGAGCTCGCATCTCTATCTCAAACAAACAATTTCAAAGCCATATTAACCAAATATACATACAATAAATTCCATTTTATATCCCACAACAATTTCAACATGCACATAATTTATTTTTATCAGAAGCAACCCTCTAAGGTATCCCAATTATGTCCTTTTCTAGTCGATCTTCCCATTTTCAGAATTTTTCATCTATTCATGTCCTTTATTTATGCATAGGGCCTCCTTGTCTCCCTTACAAGATCCATGTGGCTTTCCTTGCATGCCCAACCAATGTTCTTGAGGCCCGCAAAGCATGAATATGAAAGGAAAAATCCAAAGGAAAAGAGGAAAATTGTAAAAATAAATAAATTCATGAAAAGAATAATAAAATCACCAAGACAAATAGAATGTGATGAGGGCCATCATTAGGTATATTATAAGGAGTTATAATGTCACATTTTTAGCTTATTTAATCTCTCTCTCTCTCTCTCTCTCTCTCTCTCTCTCTCTCTCTCTCTCTCATATTTAATTATATTTTTTCATATTTTTCTTAGTGAGAATCGTGTAAAAAGGATTGTCATGACTTGAAGCCTAACATGGTTTAAATGCAGGAAATAGAGGAAATAATGCTATTTTTTGAGTAAAATTCCATGTCAGGGCTTGAAGTAGACAACGAGGAGAAATCATAGGAAGGTTGACGACCTTCTTAACTCCTAGAAGTGTCCAATATCTCTTCAGAACCTCCTCCAATAGCTCGAAGTCAAAGCGAGTTGAGCAAGTGGATGATAAGAGGGAGGCAAGCTCCGATTCTCTCGAGTTTCAAGGGAAAAAAAACCTACTTCTTAGGTGTTTGTTGGTAGCTACCCTCTAGTATAAATAGACAAGAACAAGATCTTTTTAGGATTCATATTTTATATGCAACTAGAGAACTCTTGGCTATATATTAGACATTTTTACTTTCATTGTTAATGTTAGAGACTGGTTATGAAATAGGAATGATAATTTTGTTTATTTCTCACTAAGTTTATTTCAGAAAGTTGGGCTTGTGGGTTAGGGCCCGATCCATGGGTTGTAGTCTCGCTCGTGTACATTTCTGCCTTTCCTAGACCTTTTCCTATGTTACACAAGAATTTGTCACCGTCCCCGCAATTCCCCGTCCCACACATTGGAGGGCTTATTTCATGACCTGTGAGCAGTGACATGACCTGAAACCACTTTCATGGCATCCCTCGAACAAGGACATTCATTCCCCTGAAGAAAATTCCTTGTGAAAAACTCTAAAACTAGCCTTTTTTGCCTTGGCGTGACTAGTCAGTGCTATACCCACGCCAATGGGGGAAATCCTCCAAAGAGGGCATGCCAGCTATCGCACTGTCTCAATGTTGTACCTGCGCCAGGTTCATTAAGGAGTGTTTTTTAAAAATAAATGGTGGAAGATTGACTCCAATCAATTCCTGAAATGGTCTCTAAATTGAGTTGGGACGTTTGGCTCTGGATCTCCACGTAGAGGAAGTAGTTTTCCACCTCTCATGGAAGCTTCCTTGATGATAGGGCCAATCCCATGATTGTAGGGATCCTAACTCCCCTTCCACCATCTATATAAGCTTGCCATTTCCCTTTTCAAGCTAATCTCCAAGAGCCTTCATAGCCTAAAGAATGCTACAAGAGCTTTGATAGTCCTCATAGTGCCAAATCCATAGCGAGGAGATTGACGATCGAAGAGAGAGGCATGTCCCCATTCCCGACAATCTTTACTGAAACGTATTCCGCTGACGACCCGCCGAAGGAAGGTTCAGCGTCAGAGCCAAGTTGTATTTTCCTTTGTATGAATTAATGATAAGCAACTATTGGTTATGGTTCCACTCGTATTGTTCATTATGATCATGAGTTGTGTCTTCTCTGACTGATACATAATTGCATATATCAGGTTTTACGCTTGTGTTTTTCCTGTTTCTTGTGTGTGCAGGTGTTCGATCGCGGAGAGCGAGAGGATTGTGATCTGCTGGAGCGAGGAAACAGGAGCGCCATCTTCTCTACAAACAACAACGTTGGACTTGAGGTAGGCCTTCATCGCAAGTTGGTCTATTGCAATTAGGAACTTGCACTTTAGCGTGATACGATTGTTGCTAGACCCGATCTGGGCTAGTAGGGATCGCCTCTGTCCACAGAGGGGATTTACCTCTACAAAAAATTGGCGAATCCATTGGGGATCGTTGATTTGGAGTATTGTCTTGTCTTTTTGGTCGATTCTTGAATTTTCTTGCTTGATCAGCTCTTTTGGCTAGCTCTTTCGGTGTGTTTGTCTTTTGTTTAGCTTTACCATCACTAGTCTGTTCCTTGGATTGCTCTTTTTTATTTTTCCACAGTAAACTCGACTGGCGCGCTTATTAGCCTGACAGTCACGCCCATTGGCGCATGTTGCTAGTGTATTACCCGCGCCAATCCTGTTCTGGTGCTAGATTCCACCTGAAAGTCACGCCAATTCTGTAAGGTGCAAGGGTTTGCTATGTTTTGAGCTTTCTGAGCTTGATCTATGTGTTTGGTTTCATTTTTACGACTGCCTGAGTGTTCTGGAGCATTGTTTGACTGACTGTGACCTTCATCCTTTGGTTGTTTGCCCGTTTCTATCGATTTTACATTCTAGCCCTAGGGCATCTAGGTGCTATTGTGTGTCGAGCCTCCCGTGGGAGTTTTTGGTTTCTATCTGTTCAGTCAACTTTGTGATTGCTTCTCTGCATTCGTTTGGTGGTTGTCTATCGTTTTATTGCGTTATTTGAGTGATTGGCTTCTTCTTCATTCGAATTCCACTTTGTCTCGCTTTGAGCCTAGATTACATGGTTCATTTGAGTCTTGGAGATTCTGCTTGAAGTGGTGAGTCTGGTCTTGGTTGGGAGAAATTATTTGTTTTTTCATTTTCAGGCGTTGGCGCTTGTTGTCAGTTAGCAACCCGCGCCAATTTTCCATTGGCGCTAGTTGTCAGTGAGCAAGTCGCGCCAGTTGGCGCTAGTTGTCAATGACATAGTCGTGCCAATTTCAGGGTGTGTGGAAATTGAGATTTTTTCCCTAAATCCTTCACCAGTGTGTCTTTCCCTTCTGGTCTTTTCACTGTATGAGCATAGATTACATTGCTCATTGTTTTAAATGTCTTATTTCCATGATTGTTTGATGTAAAAGGGAATGAATGCCTTGTTTTGATCTCATACTTTGGAAGTCCTTTTTGTGCTTGACCTCATATGTCTTGTAGCCTTTTGAGGGATTTTGTGACAAAGTGTTTGAAACAACGATTGCATTCTTAGTGTTTGTTTACATCTCTTTTGCATTCATCCTTCATTAAGAAGATTTGCGTTTATTTATTTTTCGTCTCAAAGTGTTCTTTTTGTTAAAATGCATTAGATCACATTGCATTGAAAAGTATTTTGAGATTTATCATTGAACTTAGATCACATTGTTTAATGATTGAAAGCTAAAAATCGCTTTGAGTGCATTCTCTTTCATTGAAAGCATGCATTAATTAGATTCTCATTTCATCGAAAAATGCATTGAGTGCATTCTTATCATTTGAAAAGGAAAAAGGAAATTGTGCATAGATTACAATTGCATAGTTTTCGAAAAAGAGGATTTTGCATAGATCACATTGCATTGTTTGCATCGTTGAATGTTTGAAATTACTTTTGGATAGTGAAAGTCATCTAGTTTGGAAAATATTTCGTTTGCAGTGTTGTTTTATGTCGCATCATTGTTTGAAGCTCTTCCCTTAACTAGATAGCATTCATCGAATTGAAAAGTTTTCTTTTCTCATATAGCTGCATACAGGAGATTGTCAGATGACATACGGTAGGGCCTTGAAACCGAGACATAATTGAAGATCAACCATAAAATTTATTGAATTAACCTAAGGCAACATTGAAACATTAACGAAATATTTAGAGGTCTAGGCTAGTGACGTGTTCCGGCATCGTTAAACCTAGTAGCTGTCGTTCGCCTTTTGGCTTTAGAAAGTGCTAGTATGGACTTCTGCTCCCCGTACCGTCGCATATATAAAGGGAGAACCCACTAGGTTTCTATCCTTTATCCATAGGAAGCTGAGTCTACCGCCCTATACCCATGATACACCAGACACATCATTCGGGGAGATTTCATGCACGTACGTTAAGTCCTTGGCTGATTTCTCTTTCATTTTGAAACCAAGGTGTATATCGCAGTTCACGGTTATTTTGCACACCCTTTGCCTATATTACTAGAGTAGTCATTTTGATCTTTTCTGACTCTTTAAATTTGAAAGGATCATCAAGCGCTTGTCCTTTCACGCTTGTTTCAAAACTGAAAGAGATAGAGTCACCTTTTTCCTGTTTCTCGACTCTTAAAAGATGAAATGGTAGAGTTTTGTTTCAATGTTTTAAAAATTAACTGCCCACGAAATATTCCTGGTTAAAGTTAGTTTCCTTAGGGTGTTGTTCTCAAGATTGTTTCTAATGGAAACTTTTCCAGAGTTCACCAACCAAGGAATCCCCTCTGATGGGAATCCTAGTCCTTTTCCTCCTTTTGGAAATGTTGGTGCTCCTTATATGGCAATGTTGTCCCTTCCTGGGTTAATTGTTGGGTTGCCTGTTTGGTTGTTTTCAACCTCTGTGGTCCCGAATGTCTCGGATACTGTTCAATCAGTTCCTCCGCCTGAACAACATCGTGTTGATTCCAAGGTGGACCACTCCCCTTCTTCGCCTGTTTCTGTGTCCTCCTCTTCTACTTCGCCTGGTGAAAGTGTGTATTTGAGTAACCAGGTGGCTAAGAAGAAGAAGAAGAAGTCCAATAAGAAGAAGTTTGATAAGAGAGAGGCTAAAGCTGTAGCTACTACTTCTAAAACACCTCCTCTTGATGAACCTTCCAACCCTCCATGGAAAGTCAAGTTCCCTTACATGTTGTGCACGGGAGACCATCTTCTTCGAGACTTCCCTGGCATTCCCAAGGTGCTTGAAGTATGGTCCAACGGCCAACTGCCATTGTCTTTAGCTTCTGGGAGTCATGTTGGGGGCACATCTTCAGCTGGTGATGGTAAGGCTCCTAAGAAGTAGGGTAAGATTACGAATCCATGTAAGTTGTGTGAAGGGCACCATGCCATTCATCTTTGCCCATATATGGATGAAGCCAAGAGAGTTTTGGACAACTCAACTTTTTCTACACCACGCTCCCGTCGGTTATAAATGATTTCTTTTGAGTCTTCCACCAAATTTCCGATCCTATGATTGGTCAAGAGTCATCCTTGGTCAATCCCGCTCCTCCCACTCCAAATTCAGAATCCATCCATGACCAACCATTGGTTGTGGGATCTACAGAGCCGGTCCCTTCCACTCTGCAAATGCATTTTCCATCAAGAGTGGATCTCATCCCCCTGTTATTCTTGTTTCTTCGTATTCCTTCTTAATTTGGGGAAAGATTCTCTCGTCCTTATACCTTTGAAAACTCCAAGCCGGCTCCTCCACCTCCCGGCGGATGGAGGTCCCGGAGGCAGATACCCTTCCGGGTCTTTGAGAATGAGGTCGTGAATTATGCTCCTTTTCTGCTTCCGTAACATCAGGGGAAGACCTTCGCATCTCGATGGTAGCCCCTCCGAGTAGTTTGGTCACTTCCTTTGACTGGAATCGATTTGCAGGATTTCGCCTTCCGTCTTATGTGCCTTTCGAGATCACAGTACAGGCTCTTGGTCTGGTTGTACCCAGCACCATTATAGACGAAGGTGCCTCTGTTAGTATTCTGTCATCAACTACCTGGCAAGATTTCGGTTCGCCGCCGCTTGCGCCCGTTACGCAGAATCTGTTGACATTCAATAGAAGAACGAGTCAACCATTGGGGATCCTTCCAAGGTTACCTGTTACTTTGGGAGGTAAAACCATCCATATGGATGTGATGGTTGTTCCAGGCCCCTTGGATTTCAATCTGCTTTTGGGGCGCGATTACACCTATGCCATGGGAGCGCTTGTCTCCTCCCTCTTTCGCGTGATGTGCTTTCCACATGAAGGACGGATCGTGACCATTGATCAGCTTTCATTCTTTGGTCCTAATGTGGCAACTGGTCCACCATCACCCCCTCCGGGTTTTTATCCACCCGTTGTATCTGCTCCACCGCAGGTCAACTATGTGTCTACCTACCCCGTGCCTGTGCTCAGTGATGATGCCGTCGTGCATCAGGTGCTGGGGGCATTGGGTCCTGACTTCCAGGATGTTTTCCTTCCATTGGGAGTGGAACTCTTGGAAGCGCCGCCTTCTTGTTCATTTTGATGTAAGCCGGTCGGAGCATGGTTCTTTTCCTGTGTCAAGCTCCTTAAAAAATGAAACAAGGTTGTCGGAGCAGAGTTCCTTGTCTTGTGTCAAGCTCCTTAAAAAATGAAACAAGGGTGTCCGAGGATAGTTCTTTTCTTTTGCCAAGCTCCTTCAACCATGAAACAAGGTGTCCTGAGGATAGTTCTTTTAATGTGTCAACCTCGTTAAAACAATGAAACACTTTCCCCGTTCAATTCGTGTCTTTGATAAGATCTCGTAAAATCCCAGTCAAGTCTTTCTCCTAATCTCGTAACTTGAACCTTTCATATGGATTGAAGCTTGGGGGGCATGTACCTCGAATTGAGTCACCATGCTAGGGGCATGCAAAATTTTTCAAGCATAGTTTGTTTCCCTTTCAAGCTTGTGTAAAAATGAAACCGGTTTCAAGCATAGTTTATATTTGTTTCAAGCTTGTGTAAAAATGAAACCAGCTTCTGCGTAGCTTCCATTTCAAGCTTGTGTAAAAATGAAGCCTTTCCCATTTTAACTTTTGTGATTGCCATTTTATCAGCCTCTTTTTGCTAGATGAGTCTTGGTTTTCTCACTCCATCGTCACTATCTGCTTGGCCGATCATATGCCTTCACTTGGTTGTTTTACTCGTTCCTGAGGAACCACTGTGATGAGTGGTCTCATTAGCTAGCCTCTTAACCTTTATTTGTTCTGAGCAGTTCCACCATTACCGGAACCAGTTGATACCCTTTATACCACTCGTTCCTCTAGGAGGAGTCAAATTTCAGCACTTTTCTGACTCCCTAAACATGAAAATATTGCCGAGTCACTTGTCATTTTGATCTCGTTAAATTGGTTGCGAAACAAAATCTACCCAAGATACGCTATCCTTTTCGGCCGGGATAGATTATTTACGAAAAAGGAATACCCTAACCTATCACGATCAGAGGCTTTCTGCATATAGTTTTCTACCTTTTCGGATCTGAGGAACTATTTACGAAAAGGGACCATTGGAGTTTACTTTTCTGCTGTCTTTTCAAACTCTCTAAATATGAAAAGACGTTGAGTTCTCCCTTTGTTAGACTCATTAAACCTAAATGACATCGGAAATTGTCAATCATGAAGTTATTCGAGTTTCTCCTTCATAGGGCTCGTTAAATGTACTAGGTTGGATTCATCCGAAGGATGAACTTATATGACAAGCATATGGTATCCTCTTCAAGCTTGTGTAAAAATAAAGAGGTACCTGCCAGAAATGGTGGGGGAAAAATGGAACCAGCATCATTTTCGTGTCGGTAATATGTCACTCTTGAACATGGCACTTGTCTGCGTTCATGTCGGGTTGGAGACATCTCATCTCGTTTTCCACTTGCCTCCGTGGGTTTGGGTGATCCATTTTGACCTCTCATCTGCTCTTTGCCTCATCATCATGACCTTTGATCTTTTGATGTCAAATACTTCCAAATCCACTGTCGTGCCGCCAATATGTTCAAGAGAAGTTGACCTCTGCAAAATTTCAACCTTCCTCTGATTCTCATCTGATCTTGATTCACAAAGACATTATGTTCCTCTGTCTCGCGTCGATGATGTGGGAAACATTATGGCCCACCTTCGATCAAGGTCACTTCCTGTCGACTTCAGCTCATTATCCAGGAAGCTGATCTAGAGACTCCCTTCTGGTACCTTGGAGCCTGCATGCCTCAATGGCAGGTTCTTCGCATTCGACGTGAGGTTTTCATCATTGGCCTCCAATCGAGTGATTCTACGGGTGTTCGACGCCAGCTCATTGATTCACATGCCGTAGATTGTACCTATAGTACCTTGAGGGCCATTGTCATTATTGGTGGTTCCTCTCGCGTCTGTTAACAGCTTTCATCATTGGCTGGTAATCAGACGATGTTCTTGCATGTTCGACTTCAGCTCACATATTCGCATGCTTGAACTTGTACTTTGTTCAGGTCGAGATGGAGCGCAAGACCCTGGATTCCTGTTTGTTATAATCCAGGCTGCGATTTTGTGGATTCTTATGATTAGTTACATGACTCACTGATTGGATGGCTGCGACCATACCTGAGTCTATTTATCGATCCTCACTGGATGGCTGCATCCATACCTTGGATCTGGATTATTGTATACTCTTTTATGGATGGCTGCGCCCATACCACATATATATCATGTATCTGAGATATCAGTTGTATTTCTCTACGCAGGTTTTCCGACGACGGTGTTTTTAGTTGGACACGTTCTCGTAAAGCATTTCACCCCTCTCTCTCTTTCGAGCCTCATGCTTTAGGGGGAATCTGTTACACAGTAATTTGTCACCGTCCCTGAAATCCCCATATCGCCCATTGGAGGGATTATTTGCCACCCGGGTGAGCAAGTGACATGATCCGAAACACTTTCATGACATTCCCCTAGACATGGAATTTCATTCGTCCGAAGACAAATCCTCGTGAAAAACCCCGTGCGAGCCTTTTATCCCGGGCGCGACTAGCTAGTGTTATACCCGTGCCAATGGGGGAAATCCTCCAAAGAGGGCACGCCAATTGGCGACCGTCTTAGTGTTGTACCCATGCTAGGATCATTAAGGAGGCTTTTTAAAAATAATGGCGAAAGATCGACTCTAACCAACCCCTTCAATGGTTCAAATTGGGTTGGGACGTCATTTCTGAGCTTCATGTAGAGGAAGTATTTTTCCACCTCTCATGGAAGCTTCCTTGAGGATAGGGCCAATCCCATGATTGTAGGGATCCCAACTCCTCTTCCACCATCTATATAAGCTTGCCATTTCCCTTTGCAAGCTAATCTCCAAGAGCCTTCATAGCCTAAAGAATGTTGCAAGAGCTTTGATAGTCCTCATAGTGCCAAATCAATAGCAAGGAGATTGACTATCGAAGAGAGAGGTTCATCCGTATTCCCGACAAGCTTTACCAAGACGTATTCCGCTGACGACCCGCCGAAGGAAGGTTCAGCGTCAGAGCCAGGTTGTATTTTCCTTTGTATGAATTAATGATAAGAGACTAATGGTTATGGTTCCACTCGTATTGTTCATTATGAACACAAGTTGTGTCTTCTCTGATTGATACATAATTGCATATATCGGGTTTTACGCTTGTGTTTTTCGTGTTTCTTGTGTGTGCAGGTGTTCGATCGAAGTGAGCGAGAGGATTGTGATCTGCACGGACAGTAGAGACTGTATCTTCTCTAAACAACAACGTTGGACTTGAGGTGGAGGCGTTCTTCACAATTTGGTCTATTGCAATTAGGAGCTTGCACCTTGGCGTGTCCACAGAGATACAATCACACTGATACGGGCTAGTATGGTGCACATCCGAAGGATCAGAGAGTTTCTAACATGATGGTTGATTATTTAAATTTTATTTTTGTAGCATATAAAATAGCTAAAATATGTTGACAGTCTCCCTCTCTCAACTCTTCCATGGAGTTTGAGGAGGAAGGTCTTTGACCACAAACCAAACATATTCAGTTTATTATTTCTTGGAAACTTTAAGATAGATTTCACTTTTTATATCATGAATATGTTGTAGGTTGAAATGTAGATTTATGTTCTAGGTGCATGAGTAGTTCTAGTTAAATTCAACTCATCTTTTCCACCATTTCCATGATAAAAAAATTTGATGATGAATGCATGAGTATATGTCTTGTTTGCAGTTTTGTTATAGCATCAGAGAAGGACCTTTATAGCACTATCACTTTGAATTTCCACCCTCCATCAATCACCTTCCATTCAAGTCACCCACAACCCTGTTTTGGAGACGATCATCATCCCACCGAGAGAATCATTTTCGGTGTAAGAAAAGCCTTTTTGAGAGCTCTGAGCTTGACCAAGGGAGTTGGTAATCCTTCATTTCGTTTGATCCACATTTACCTCACCTTTCCTAGCCTTCCTTTGATCATTTGTGGCCTCCAAAACCTCTCGTTCAGTTTCCTGTAGCATTACATGACTTCCTATAGTAAAACAGAAATCTTGTAGAAGTGTTGAGAGCCCTCTCTTTCATCCAAAAAACACTCATCCACCTCACCTGAGCCTAGAAAAGTCCATAATGGACCTCTATCTTTGAATCCTTGGTTCACATACACCCTTAAGACACCCAAATTCCATATTCTCTTTTTGTAAAGTAAAGTACTTTGAAGTGTGAATAATCCACCATAAGATACATCATTAACACAGTAGCTAGCATGAATTAGATATAATTCAATTATTCATTGATTCAAAATGTATGAAAAGATAGATTAGTTCATTTATGCAAGTCAATCAAGTAGTCTATACAATGAGCTTGCAACTTAGTATAATTTCCTTTCTTGTACTTAGAATCAAAGTTAATCCTTCTTCCTTACAAAAGTAGACATTAAATAGATAAATCAGTATAATCTAGTGTACCTTATTTTCTTGCCAATAGAGTAATGGTTATGATCTTATTTCAATCTTAGGTTGTAGTTATAATTGTGACAGACTTCCTCTTCCAGAGTATCCCAGGTTAGTAGCACCTCATTGTAGAACTAAGATGAGGATGGAACAAGTAGAGCTCATCTAGTATGAATACAACATTGTCACCTCCAATTTTGTATGAAACCCAATTTGATAAGAAAATTTGAGTAGCCTCTGGGAGTTGCAACACCCTTGGTGCAATAACAAGGCCCACCACTTTTTGGCATCGTTTCCGAGAAGGTATCTAAGTAGATTTTTTTTATGCTTGAGAATTCTTTCCTACTTTCTATTTTACATTTAGTTCCAAAATATTGAAAAAAACATAAAATAGTTTGACTTTCATGCCTTGTATGAGTAGGGACAACCAAGGAAAATTCTTACCAAAAAAACCCACATCCCCACACAGTCACCCTTCACTCTTCTTCAGTGTCTGTTAGGTATAACTCCTTGTAGATGAGCCACTTGAAAAATTTGAAGAAACTATCGGGGAAGAATATGAACTTGCTTCACCAGAGGAACTTACTTCACCTAGTGGAGTTATGGCTAAAAATAGGAACCAAGGGGGTCTTTCCCATCAGAGAAACCAATAGAGAAACTAGAATGAAGAACATCGTCCCTTCAAGCCATCCACACTTCCATGGCCTAAATTATGAGGACCCTAACACCTTCATGTTTGAGTTTGTTGTTGTTTCTCGGACTTGTGACTACGCCTCGGATGAGTAAAATGTGAAATTGTTCCCATGCACCCTCAAGGATTCAGTATTATTATAGTTCATGGGTCTACCTAGGACTAATATCACTACCTAGGCATAGATGCAAGAATCCTTCAACAAAAAATATAGAGACTATTGCTGGTTCGAAGAGACCAAGGAGGAAAATTTTAGGATGACCCTGGAACCTGATGAATCTCTGGAGGATTATGAAGAGAGATTTCAATAAAATTACAGGAGAGCCAACTTCACCCTTGATCTTGGATCACTCAAGTTAGTAACTCTCTGAGGGATAAGGGAAGAGGTGATATAAACCCTTAATATGTTGTCTCGAGGAGATATCCATCAACTACTGTATGAGAACATCAAGAATGGATTTAGAAACCACTCTAGGGCAGTAAGGAAAAAAAGTAGCGCTAGTCAAAGCATGACTAGTACCCCTTACTCTTCCACCTCCATCAAACATGAGATTGGAAACATGTTGGAGGATTTAAAAAGTGATATGTTGCACACCGTTTCTTTTCAAATGGACACAATGGAGATAAAGAGGAAACAAGAGGAAGAAGAGAGTGCCTTAGCTATATTTTGCAATAGATGTACCAGAAAATACCCTCAAAATGAATTTCTATTGAATGTCACAGAGGTTTTCTTAGTCCATGAAGAGAATCATGCCACAGACAAATTTCCTTCATCTCTAGGCCTCAAATTTGTATATCAAGGCGTGGAAGGTGGACCTGACCAACTCTGCTTCATAAATCATAGGAAGCCTCCAAGATCTCGACCATAAAAATAGGGCATGCAAGATGCACCTTACTCTTAGTACCATTTAAAATAGAATGCACCCATGCACCCTTGGTATTATTCCACTCCTCCACCATGGTCAAAACCTTCTACTTGGCCTTATGCCCCTCCATATCACCCTCATCTTGTAAATCAACCTCTTGAGCAATATGTTTCTCAACCACCTCAGTCAAGTAACCCATCACAAGCGTGGAGGTCCCAACTGAACCAATCACCTGATTTATTGCCTCCACCCCAACCTCAACCTGAGATCACTCATTATGTTCCCCCAAAGTTGCCTTAGATTCCTGGCCAACCCAATCTAAACCTCAAAAACAAGAAGACACAATAGGTCTACAATGGAGAAACATCTTATCCAACCTATGTTGTGGAGATACATTAAATTAACTTTAGGTTTGAGAGAGTGCTCCCAAAAAATCATCCTCCATCTCCACCTATAGAGCTTTAGGAGGAAAAGAAAGAAATAAACCCTTGGAGAAATCAACCTCATTTTCTTGAGCGATTAATCCACCTTATCTAGCACACCCCATAAGAGACTGAAATTTTGGGAGAACTAAAGAATATGTGTGCAAAAATACCCCATCTCCAGGCCATTAAGGATGTTCCCATTTAAAATTATCTCATCAAAGAAAAATTATTCAAAAATCTTGGGAGAAAGAAGAAAGACACCCCCACCATCAATGTTGTAGGATAGTTGTCTGACTTGATGTTGGGAAGAGTGATTTTTCTAAAGTAGAGTCCAGTAGTAGATGTACACATTGATGGAATCCTTTTCCCCCACATTTTAGTTGTTCTTTGCATTTCCATCAATGTGATGACCAGGGAAACCATGCTGAAACTCAACCTCCAAGAGGCTTTGAGAAATACCACCACAGTTTTGAAACATGCAGATAGCTCCACAGTAGATTTGAATGGAGTTTTTGAGGATGATATGGTCTCAATTTACTCCTGGGAGTGTCCCACTAACTTCTTGGTACTTCAGCGCAAAACCAATGTTAATGGATATCCTCTCATTTTAGGAAGACATTGGTTAGCCACTGCCAATTCTTATATTAGTTGTAGGGATGGAAACATGACTATCAAGAATGGGACCCTGTCCAAGTAACTAGTATTATGTCCTCCTTCCCAATGTTCCATTGGCCATGATCTACCCTTATGGTTGTAGGATAACGAGGTAGAATATGAAGTGTACCATACCACACCCTATGCCATTTGTACCATAAATATTGTTCTTAGAGGGGCACAACTTCATGAGGATGACCTCATTGAGCACATTCTTCAAGGTCAAACCCTCATTTCCATTTGATTCGATAACATAGTGAGAGAGTATAAAAGAAACCCTTAGACTGAGCTATGCTCAGTTGAATCAACCTCTGAACCCGCCAAGGTTGTGGAATTTAACCTACCTAGATCCCTAAAGATCAACTCATCTCTCTCGACCAAAGAAGAAGAGAAATTGTGCCAGTTACTGAGGGAGAACTTAGATGCTTTTTCCTGGGATTACAAGAACATGAAGGGGGTGCATTGCTCAGTGTGAAAAAATCATATTTATATAAAGGAGGATTTCAAGCTTGTGAACTAGTCCCAAAGGAGGATGAATCAAACCTTAAAGGACATAGTAAAGGATGAACTACAAAAGTTGTTGGATGCAGGGTTCATCTACCACATATCAGACAATGAATGGATGTCTCCTCTTGTTCTGGTCCCAAATAATAATGGGATGTGGTGAAGATGTGTGGAATACCAATAATTAAACAAAGACACTAATAAATATAATTTCCCTTTTCCCTTAATTGATCAAGTGTTGGGTGGTCGTGCAAGAATGATTTTTTTATCTTTCCTAGATATATTCAGTGGCTATAATCAGATTTAGATCAGCCATGTAGAACAAGAAAATACCACATTCACATTCCCTTGGGGTACCTTCACTTACAGAGGCATTCCTTTTGTCCTGTGCAATGCCCCTACTACTTTCTAGAGAGTATTCTTAAGCATTTTTTTTGAACTTGTCCATGGTTCTGTGGATATCTAGATGGAAAATTTCCTTATGGGTATGATTTCTAGGAGGATATCTCCAATATGCATAAGGTGCTTAGGAAATGTATTGAAATGAATCTCTCTCAGAGTCCTGAGAAATGTGAATCTTTGTAAAAGGAAGGGATTGTCCTAGACAACTCCATATCTCAGGAAGGGATACAGGTAGACCCAAATAAAATATCCATAATAGAAAGGGTGTTTATTTCTCAGAAGTAGAGAGATGTCAGGAATTTCTTAGGCTTGGTTGGATACTATAGGAGGTTCATTAAGGATTTCAATATAAGGTAGCATCCCCATTATTTGGATTGTTGGCCAAGGATTTTTAATTCTATTGATCAAGTCTTTGTTAAGAAGATTTTGATATCATCAAGGAAAAATTGGCCACTAAACCTATGCTTTGAGGTCCCAACTAGGCTCTTCCCTTCCATATCCATATTGATGCATAAGACAAATATCTAGGGGAAGCCTTCCAAAAATTGGATGATAAGTAACCCTATGTAATTTATTTCATTAGCAAAAATCTGTCTAAGGATGAACTAAGCTACATTTCCATCGAAAAGGAGGTTTTAGTTGTTGTCCATTCTTTGAATAAGTTTAGACACTAATTACTGGGTATCAAAATTTTGTGCATACTGACCATGAAGAAATTAAGTAATTAATGAAAAATCCTAATGCCAATGCTAGAATTATTAGATGATTATTATCGTTGCAAAACATTTATTTGACTATTGTTGATAAGCCTGGAAAAGAGAATGGTGTTGAAGATTTATTGTTAAGACTAACTTTTCTTGTAGATGAGGAAGGGATGGTTGATGATCAAATTCTAGATGAATATTTATTTGTTATCTTAGTACTCTCTCCTTGCTTTTTTGACGTATCCAACTACCTATTTGCTGAGAGGTTTCCTCCAAACCTTTCATTCAAAGAAAAGAGAAGAATTGTAAGAAAGGGTGCCCCTTTCACTTGGATTGGTGGAAATATTTTCAAATTATGACTAGATAAAATCCCCAGGAGATGTGTCAGGGAAGAGGAGGTCTCTAACATCCTCTCAACTTGTCATGATGGGCCCTGTGGCAGTCATTTTTCTACTAAGAGGACAACCTTCAAAGCCTTGGACGATGGCTACTATTAGCCTACTCTCCATGAGGATGCGAGGAGATACACCAGTAGATGTGATCAGTGTTAGAGGATGGGGATACCTACACCAAAGGATGAAATGCCTCTCCAACGCTAGGTGTCATTAGAGTGATTTGACAAGTGGGGCATGGACTTCATTCGACCCATTGATCCACCATCCGCGAAGAAGAGATACATCATAGTCTGCACTAATTATTTTACCAAGTGGGATAAGAAAAGAGTTATCAAGGAAACGACAAAAGAAAAGGTGGTTGAATTCTTGAGAGATAATGTGTTCTATAATTTTGGATATCCCACAGAGGTAGTCACCTATTAGGGGGATCAATTCACATCTCATCTCATTGAGAACCTCATGAGGCAACATGAAATCAAGCATAAGACTGCTACTGCCTATCACCCTCATGAAAATTGGGAGGTGTAAGTGACAAATAGAGCATTAGATAAAATCCTTACCAAAGTTGTAAGAAACAAAAAAAAATATTGGGCAAATAGATTAGTGGAGGCCACTTGGGCTTACAACACCAACTGGAAGAAAAATACAGGGTTTACTCCATATGATCTGGTTTATGGGAAGAAATGTTTGATTTCCATTCAATTTGAGTATGAAACCCTTAGAATGGCAGGTCAATAGGATTTGGACACTAAAAAGGCACAACAAGAAATGTTTCTTTAGTTGAATGGGTTGGATGAATTTAGGATGCAGACCCTCCTTTACATAGAATTAATCCATCTACAGAGGAAATTCTGGCATGGAAAGCACATCAAAGAGAAGTCATTTTAGGAAGGTTATTGGGCTTTGCTCTATGACTCCAGTTTCAAGGACTTCAAGGGAAATTTAATGACCAAATAGCTAGGACCCTTTCAAATAGATAAATTCCATGAAAATTGGGTTGTTCAAATTAGAACCATAGATTAGGAGGGGGTCCCTTTTCTTGTCAATGGTTACATGCTAAAAGCGTAAAAAATGCCCTTGTCGAAGGAAAAACTCATCAACACAATAAATTACAGAGAGGTGAATGTAATTGGAGGCTTCATAGCTTCTAGTCCATCACCTTCCCATAAAAAAAGAATAAAATAAAGAGGCTTGGTTGAAAACCTTTATGAGGCATCCAAGGCTAGCTCAAGCGTTCAAAATCTCCATGAGGAAATACTAGAGAAAAAGAAAAAATCAACAAGAAGAAAGGAAAAGAGAAAAAAATAAAAAAAAAAAGAATAAAATATCCTTGGGTGAAAAACTCTTGGAGGCATCCAAGGTGCGCTTGTGGTGTGAAAACCTCTGATGAGGTAGCCCACCTGCCTACAAAATATTTAAATGAAAAAGAAATTGAAAGAAAATAGAAATACAAAAATAACTGAAAAGAATTAAATGGCATCAAGGCACTAACCGGATTCTGATTTATAGGTTTTTGAACATGGATAATATGGAAAAGGGAGAAAAATTCCTCCATCTCTCTCTCTCTCCTCTATCTAATCACTCCACATCCAACCCCAACACTCATTCCTCCATCAATTTCTACCATAAAGTGAGCAGAAATTTTAAATTTTCTCATGTATCTGCAATGTTTCAGGATGTCCTAGGCAGCTACAAGAAATCCTGAAAATATATAGGCAGGATTCCTGAGGCTAGATGCGCTCACCGAAATATCTATGGCCCTAGAAACTAAATGAAAATTTTTAGCCAACCTATGCCTACCATCCCTAGCCATCATTCCATCCCATCCATGAATAATCCCTAAACGAAAGATCTCTTGTGCCATTGTGAATCAACTTTTTTTAACACACACACAAGGAATCTTCTCTTATGTTTTTCCTAAACCACACCACTACATCAACATGCTAACACCACCCCCGACATTTCTAAATCCTTTTCTCACCTACTCATGTCATTTTTATCTCCAAATATGTAACAAAGGAACTACTATAGGAAGACGATCACTTCGTGTAGCACACCTATGCATGCACGAGAACCTTTCAACCATAATCTAGCACATCAAGAGTAGTGGAAGTATATAGAACACCTAATCCTAAAGATCCCCAGGGGACTCCAAAGAGGAAGCTACATCAGTAGCAGCAGCTTGAGGTCTCCATGAGGTACCTGCATAAGACACAAAAAATAAAAATACAGTAAGCACTACACTTAGAAAAATAAAAATAAAAATAAATAAAATAAAATAAAATGCAACCTTTGTGACAATTCCAGTGCTCCATCTCTCTACATCAAGGATCTTGAAACTCATCAGCAACCATGTAAGGTTCAATTACGAGTATCTCACCCTCTCTCTATGCATAAATTGACCAAATGAATAAATGTCAAGAGCAGAGTGTTTAATACACAAAAAGGTGGTCATTTAACTTGGCCACCCTCGAGAGTTGAAGTAAAACATTGGTGGAGTTGCATGCCACGTGGATTTTTCACACCAGTCAAGGGAATATAACAGAAAGTGGGAGCTAATTACAAGGTAGGAGGAAATGATAAGATTAAGTGGGAGCAATGGTCCAAATATGGAAACCTCATGTGAAGGACACATCACCACTATGCTCCAAGCCCACTCGAATTAGCATAAAAGGTACTTTGGATCATTTCCCCTCACAATTATGCTCATTTCAATAACATCTAGAAAAAGAAAAAATTCAGGAGACCACCGAGGAGTTTTGATCACTGATTGATTTTCCATGTAGACAGTGTTGCAAGAAACCCTGCAACTGCTATAGGAATCTTCAAGGGAGGCAAAAAAATGTTGAGGAGTGAAATGCAAGCCACCACCAGCGTAAATGAGCACCAGAAGAAAAAAATTCAATTCAGAAACTTCAAATTACAGAGGCAAGTGGCCATCACCCCCATAAAATTCACAATAATTTTTCATGGCAGTTTGCATACATTAGAGCCATAATTAAGAAAATTGAAGAGATGTATGAGGATCTAGGGGATAAGAAAATACAGATTTTTAAAATTGGAGTCTTAAAGTCCAATATCACCAGTGATATTTTAAATCAAGACACATAAGACCACCTATCAAACATAGTCAAAAAATGGGGGAGGTTTCAATAGGAGAGAACCAACAAATAGAAAGAAAATTAGGTTGCGTCCTCCTCTTGTGGACATCTTCATAAATCATAAATAATCAATGGTTGGGGTTATACGAGCTCTTCAAAGGATATGATGATGAGGTGGCTCGATATTTTGTAATGGCGTTGCAATCTAAGACATATAATAGTGCCAGAACTGTGATAAGAGGGATAGCTATAACTATCACCCCAGAGTTGATCAGTAGAGTTACCACCTTATCCCTAGGGACCAAATGAAATAGACAGGCAAAGTCTCTAGTGATGCCTCCAAGAAGAGTTTATTTCTACTTAATGAGGAACACATTGAAGACAAGCATGGGGTAAGAAGGGAGATTTTTCCTTACCCATGGGATGAGGTTTCCTACCACATCATGAACTACATCTATTGTGAGGGAAAACTAAGTGTAGTTTATGGATATCATTTTAGACTGTTGCATGAGCTGAGTTTCAAAGAGGATATACCTTTGGATCAGGGTTGAACATACCATATTTCCTTTTTCACTCCATCATATATATGAGCCACAGGGTTAGGGAAGGGAAACATCAACACCTATCCCATCATTTTCTGATCAAACTCATAGTGGAAGATGCTTTAAACAAGCTCAGAATTTTTGTACCATGGTCCACTTTAATTAACCTGGATAAGGAAGCTCTAATAGGGACACACAACATCACCCTTGGAGAGACCCCTGCCTCTAGCCTTAGATAAAGGGACACTAAAATAAGGGAGGAAGAGACTATGAGAACATAAGAGGAAGAGGACATGTAAACTGATGAAGGAAACACATAAGATGTAGAAAAAAATATAAAAAGTGAAGAAGAAGAGGAATAAAAGGAAGAAGAAAATATGGAAGAGGAGGAGGCTTTGAGGCCCAAGACAACCATTGATATATCCCCCCAGAAAACTAGTCTTTCACCAGGGAACACTAAGAATTAAGTTCCTACCACTTTGGCCACTTTACGCACCCCTATGAAACAAAAAATAAATAGGCAGACTCCCATGTATTTCAAGACTAGGGAAATCACAAGGGCGAGACACAGGAGGCCTCAGACTCTAACAAATGGCCCCATCATCGTTGAGGAGTAACCTAACAAGAGGGATGAAATAGGGCTAGAGGAAGGAAATATTCAAGAAGTCACTTCCCCCAAGATAGTATGCAAGACACCTAAGACATATACCAGAAGGCATGAACTCCTCCAAATTAGCATACCTAAAAAAATAAAAACTACCCATAGACCTCCAAGGAGGAGAAAAAGAGGTGCTACAGGAAGAACAGGGTGTGTGATAGAAAAAATAGGGTGTACTACAGGAAACTAATAATCTGCTACAGGAAATTCATAAATTGCTACTGGAAGAGAAGAATGTCGACGGGGGGGGAGCACAAGACACCATTGGAAGTGCAGAGTTCCAAAATCGAGGAACAAAAGGCAAAAATAGAAGGCCAAAGTGCCCAAGTTGAGAAACAAATATAAAGGGGGATGCACAAATTGTAGGACAACGTCCACAAGCAGAAGCAACCAATCCAAAAAGTGTCTAGAAATACATCATAGAACTCCAACAGCCAACCCCACAACCAAATTTAACCTATTATTATGAATTAATTGAAGCAAGGAGGTTGATCCCTTAGAAGCTCTCCATTCACCTATTTTATGAGCTAGAAAGAGAAAGGGGGAAGACCCACCCGTGGATAAAAATTGATAAATCTAGAAATGTTGAAGATGTGGTTATAATGGAGGTTAAACTCAGTGAGATGGGGATGGAAATAGATGATGTGAGGCCCAGACAGGTAGTATTAAAAGAAAAACTACAAGAGGCATAAGCAGAGAATATGAGACTGAATGGTAAATTACAAAAAAAAAGACAAACAAATTTCCACTATGGCAGACCATTGCATGGAGGTAATGCAAAAGAGGGAGCCTTCAAATTTTTGTGACATCTATTTGAAAGAGAAATGCTTATACTTTTAGATCAAAGACTTATAAAAACATGGTTCATTGCCCTTGCAAAATTATCGGAAATTGACTGATTTTTGCAAACAGTCCAGTATAGAAGACAGGGTGAAGTTGGCAGAGTTCTACATGAACAACCTCATTCTAACTGATATGAACACATCAGACCCAAATTCTAGGTTGGGAGATATGCATCTGATGGTATTAGCATCTTGGGCAACCAATGAAGAATCAAGAGAAGAGAAATTCAAGAGGGTTATGAAGAGAGGATAAAGAGAACCTCTCCAAATAAGGGTCGAACTCATCAACTCTATTATATTTCATAAACAATCGCCCGATGATCTCTAATGATGTTGACCTTGCATACAAATACATGAACACCCATGCACAATAAATTGCACATTTTGATTCCATATCCATATTATTTGGAGAGGAGATTGAAATTGCATGTTAGAGAAGATGGAATAGTCTAACACTTAGCTTAAGGAACCTTGAGTACCATAATCCAGACATATTGAGAGTTTCCTTGGAGAGAGCACCTTTCTACAAAATAGCCATGCAGTGAATGAGAATCCAATGGTTAGGATTAAGGCTCAACCCACCTTTTCTTCCAGTTCTGCATGAAAGAAGAGAGAAAACTAAGAAGAAAAATGAATGGGAATAAGGAAAAAAGAATGCAAGGTTTTACCCACCTGAAGGAACCCCTTTCATGCTACCTTTAGATGGTAGAGAAGCTACACGATCTCTAAAGGAAATCAAGAAAGAGGACTTATTTTCTGAGAGGATGAGAAACCCTTTAGTAGGGGGGAGATGATGAGGGCCATAATTAGTTATATTTTAAGGAGTTATAATGTCACCTTTTTATCTACTTTACTCTCTCTCTCTCACACACAATTTTAATTAAATTTTGTCATATTTTTCTTAGCGAGAATGGTGTAAAAAGGATTGTCATGACTTGAAGCCTAACATGGTTTAAATGCATAAAATGAAGTAAATAATGCTATTTTTGAGTCAAAATCCATGTTAGGACTCAAAGCAGAAAACGAGGAGAGACCATAGGGAGGTTGACCACCTTCTTAATTCATATAAGAAGCCAATATATCTTCATATACTTCTCCAATATCTCACAGTCAAAGGAAATCGAGCAAGTCGATGATAAGAGGGATCCAAACTCCACTTCTCTCCAGTTTCAAGGGAACAAAGACCTAATTTTTAGGGATTTGTTGGTAGCTAAACTATACTTTAATTAGAGAAGATTAAGAGCTCATTAGGATTCAAATTTTATAGGCAACTAGAGAATTCTTGGCTCCATATTAGACATTTTAGACTTTCATTGTTAATGTAAGAGATTCGTTATGAAATAAGAATGGACATTTGGTTTATATCTCACTAAGTTGATTTCAGAGAGCTGAGCTTCTAGGTTAGCTCCCAATACATGGGTTGCAGTCTCTCTTTGTGTACATTTGTGACAATCTCCCTCTCTCACATATTCCATTGGAGTTTGAGGAGGAATGTATTCCACCACATAGAAAACATATCCAGTTTATGATTGCTTGGAAAATTTAATATAGATTTCACTTTTCTTATCATGAATATGCTGTAGGTTCAAAGGTAGATTTATTTTTCAAGTGCATGAGCAGTTCTAGTTAAATTCATCTCATAGTTTCCACCATTTCGATGATAAATTTTTAATGATGAATGCATGAGTAGATGTCTTGTTTGCAAGTTTGTTTATAGCATCAGAGAAGTAACTTTTTAGCACTATCACTTTGATTTTCCACCCTCCATTGGTCACCTTCCATTCAAGTCACCCACAATGTTGTTTTGGAGACCATCATCATCCCATCGAGAGCAGCCTTTTTGGTGCAAGACGCGCCTTTTTGATAGCTATGAGGTTGGACAAGGGGGTTGGTCATTCTCCATTTCCTTGGATTCACCTTTCCCTCACCTTTCCTACCCTTTCTTTCATCATTTCTAGCCTCCAAACCCTCTCGGCATGTTTCCTGTAGTGTTACAAGACTTCTTATAGCAAAACAAGAATCCTACAACAACTTCCTGTAGCAGTGTTGAGAGCCCTCTCCTTCATCCCAAAAACACTCCTCCACCTCACCTGAGACTAGTAAAGCCATTAGTGGAAATCCAACTTTGAATCCTTGGTTCAGGGACACTCGTAGGAGACCCAAACTCCCTCTTTTCTTGTTGAAAAATTGAGTAATTTGAAGTGTGATTAGTCCATAATAATATACATCAATAGCACAATAGCTAGCATGTGTTAGATAGAAGTGAGTTAGTCATTGATTCAACATGTGTGAAAATATATATTAGTTCCTATTGATGGTTTAAAATGTATCTCCAATAGTAAGGGGATCTCCCCGGTGCATAATCCCAATTAAACTATACACCTCTTGGTTTAGGGATCCCATTCAGTATGTAGGCCCAGTTTCCATTGGGTTGGTGAAGATGGCTTTTGGATAGGGAGGGGAATCACTAAAAAGGAGAATGCACAGATGTTGAATGAACACAATTCAATGTTTGACAGATGCCTTTTGCAACATAATACCTTGAATAGCAAAGTAAAATTTAAAACATGAAACTTAAGAAAAGCATTGTTAATTTTTTTTTACCAAGATCATACTTAAAACAATATTCACTTAATGAATGAGAACCAGTTCGCGATGGATAAGAATTCCATTTATAACCTATGCACATTCCAATAAATATTTAAAGAAAATATCAACAAAGAAATTCATCAACGTGTCTTTGAAGTTAGAGCATCATATACCATCCATGTGTTGTAAGGAAGCTCATAACACAAGAATACATGAGTAGAAATGTGCATCAATACTTGAAGAATAATTCATTCTTTTGATGATACCATATACATAGAAGAACCACATGGGATAATTTATTCAGATTCAATAGTGAGATATAGTAACACTTCTTTGTATTCATCAAAATGCATACATTCAATAAGCAAAAATCTGTCTCTCTTAAAAGTTCAAAACCCCAAAAGTCTCTACAAAATTTCACAAATTTGTACATATAGGCTGAAGTGACTCTTTAATTTTCCTTGACTCTTGGTTTCCCCAATCGTTGGGCTGACTTGTGACTAGGGCCACTTGTGAACTGCATTCATTCATGTCCTGCAATTATGGGGAGACCGCGACTGAGGGAGATTGCGACCTAGGGAGGTTGTGACCTATGATTTACATTTTCATTTTTTGAGGTATGATACTACAAAAAATGTCATACCCTCTCTTACACATCATCCGTGAGTGAATAACTTGGTGATTGATAAGGCTGCGGTATCCAACTATAACAACTCCTTGAGGTAGGTTCTCCACACCTTATAATCTAAAGTAATTGGGGCCAAATGAGGCATGTCTTCCATGATTCTATGCAAGAATTACAGAGCTTTCAGGACCAACATGCATCTCTTTGTGCTGATCTTGTTGGATATGTTAGGTCTCTATAGTTTGCAAGATTGGAAAATACAAACATTGCAGAGCCTACATGAAAACCACTTTGGGATTCTAGGATCTAGCCCTCCTGAATCCAGAGAGGGATCTCTCTACAAGTGCAAAGATTGATTTATCTTTTAAGGTTTTTTAGTGTGATTTTAGGCTAGTTATGAAGAACAAGGTTTGTTGTTTGGTTTTGGTTGGGAAAGGATATGATCAAGATGAAGGAATTTTATATGAATGGTGAAGGTGTAAATAGGTGGAAGAATGGTTCAGCTAATAAGATAGGCAAGGATAAGCTTTAATATATTGGGCTATGGAGTCATAAGACGGTTTAATTGAAACAACAAGGTTCAAGAGTGGTCCATGGGGCAAGTCATCTATGTCAAAGGATCTCTTTAAGTTGATTTTATGGAATGAAACAATAAGAAATGGAGTGAGGGAAATCAAACAGATGAAGAAACAAAGAGCAGCCTAAGATCAAGTAATTACTTTGAAACTACCCTGCTTTTGGCATGCACTTAAGGAAAGACACAAAATTAATCTAAGATCAGGTAACTACTTCTAAACTAGCCTACTTTTGATGTACTTTCAATAGAAAACATTTAACACACTTAGAATATCTTAAGATCAAGTAAAGACTTTAACTTATCCTACTTTGAGCGTATTCAAAAGAGAAACATTCATTATAAACATAAAAAGTAGTCTAAGATCAGGTAAGTGCTATGAAACTAGCCTGCTTTCAACATACTCTTAAGGGAACTCCTCAAAGAAACTATTGGAGATAAACCAGAGGACGGGGCTAACCATAAACTTCTCTAGCTTAGCTTTAATTAGCAAACTTCTCAAGAACATTCAAAGATAAAATCTCAAGTTGTACTCAAGAAATATGGGCTTACCAACACTTCACTTATTATACTCTATTGAATAACCTTCTAATAAACAATCAGCAGAAAACATAAAGGATAAATATTTTCAGTGAGATATAGGGTACTTCAGGAGTAAATCCTAATCTATATTTGTTGTTCTTCAGCAAAGAAAAGTGGAAAGAATGGAAACATAAAGAAAAATAACAATTACAGTGAGAAACACATCACCACTGACATAGACCAGGATCCCATAAATCAGCTATTTGTATTTTATGTTCAAACTAGTTACAATTATCAAGTCTAGTAGGTTTCTATAGCTTCAAACTTCTCATCTCAACTTATGTATCTTCAATTACAAACAGGGCTATAGTAGCTTCAGAAAACTATTTACATGCAACAGATATCCAGAGACCAACGACATTTTATCTTCTTCAGAAGTATTTATAGAGGAAAGAGGAGGTGGGATGAAAGAAAATGTCTCTAGGTTCAATTAATACAAGTTAATGCCTCTCTATTTTTTAGAAGCTCAATAGAGAAGATTTTTGATCTTTTCCATGTATTAATTTGTTTTCATTTAATTTTTAGCTACTTGGTAGATTTAGTTGACTTTAAACTCTTTCAGATAGGCTGGAAATAACTCTGGTTGTCTTTGACAAAAATATCACTAACTAAGGCAATATTATGCCTTCCTTTGATTTATTGGGGTGGCAAGTGGCACTTTGGTTGTCGAAGAGGATAAATGGTCTCTGATGTAGTAGTGGAGGCTTCTTTTGACTGATATATCTCTCTGTTTTTATAAACACAATGATTTATCCTTTGATCTATGTTTAGGCTTAATTAAGCCTTGATCTTCGATTTCGAGACTTTGTTCTTTAACACTGTCTTTATCTCTTTATTCGGTGGATTAAAATTCTGATCTTCAAGCTTTGGCTTTAATCACCTTTTAACATTAATTTTCTGATTCTGATACCCTTTGTCATTTTCTGTTTTCACAGATGGTTTTTTGCTATTGGAGGGTTTGTGTTAAACCCTGGATCATGATCCAGTTTATTTTAATGTAGATGTTAAATCCGCAGTCTCATTTCTCCGTTGATTAGGCCTCAAAATCATCATTCTGAGCCTTATTAGTCACCTGTCTGTGATTGTGGAAATATATAGAAAAACACCATTAAACCCTGCAAAACACAAAAAATAATTATAAAAACCTTGCGAATTGTGGTAAAAATGCATTCATAGGTTTCGACGGAAGTGATGAAAATGCTTGAGGATGGGGAAATGCAGCAGTGGAGGAAAAAATCCTGGCAGAAACAACTAACCAGGTAAAGATTTGAATTATGGTGGGAATTTATGGAAGGGTAGTTTTGGGAAAATCATCTGTGGTTTTCGTGCAAAATTCGGGGGGGAGGCAGTTTTAACATTTGGAACATAATTCCATTCATCGCTTGACACGTGGAAAATGAAAACCACCTATTTCGCAAAAAAAATTTAGCGTTAAACTTTAGGTGCAAAAATTTTGCGATATGCATCGTCAACCGTTGGATCGGACGTTCCAAATCCAACGGCGTGGAATGAGTACGATGGGAGGGTTGCATGATGAGTCATTGGAGTGGAGGCCGGGTGTCATAATTAGATTGGGCGAGCCTTTGTATATGGTGGGTGGTAGGCCCCAGCGAAACTGGGTCATCAGATTAAGTTCTGATCGTTGGATTATTTTGATGGATGGTTGAGATTTAAAGAAGGAGCAGATATATTGAAAGGGAAAAAGGGAAGGTAGGTGAAGTGGCCAGAAGGATGGGGCCCGATGGCCATTGATCTGCAGAGATCAAGGGTCCATATTTGTTTTTAAAATTATATGTCAGGAATGGAAAATAAAAGGGAAATAAGGTTTCGGAAAGGGTTTTTAGGTCTTTAAGCACCCGATTGTGGAGCTTTAGGATGCATGGAGGAAGGGATTTAAAGTAAATAAGCCCTTGGGGGCTTAATACCTTTGTAGAGCAAAAGACTCTTTTTAGGCCAAAAACAAAGATTTTAAGGCCAAAAGAGGGTTCTGATAGATGAGAGGAATATTTTTAAGCCGAATAAAAGGGAGGTATAAGGCTTAAAGGGGTTTTTTGAAATGATTTAGAATTCAAATGAAGGTCTTTTTATGGATGAAATTAGAGAGTGAAATGGAGAGGTGAAATGAGGGAAAATGGAGTTTCTTAGCAGTTTTTCTCTTGGTAACCAGTAGGTACTTGAGAACTTATAGTGAAATAGCAGTGAAGATTAATTAAAAGGGTAATTATCATCATAAGACTTCAAAAGATGATAAGTTTTCGAAGGAAACTATCTCTTGAAGGCTAAAAAATATTTAGCCACCATTTGGTATGACAAATTTTTATAGGTGGCTAACAGTGGCTCCACATGGGGATGGCATATTCTTGAAGGTGTCAATAACTTTAGACAACTTTCTCTAGAAGTTGAATAGTGCCTTGCCCTTGATAATCTCTTTTATAAGCTGCTAACAAAGATGATTAGAACTTGATATATCAGCAGAAAATTATTCTTCAAACATCTACCTACACAACCTACTTCCTAACATTTTTTCTTCAGAAGGTGTACTTGGACTTGCAAACCTTTTCATCAATCATTTTATTCTTTTATTGAAAACATAAAACTAGTCTAAGCCTACTCTTATTTCTCCATGAACTCAGTTTAAATAGTTGAGTTCATAAATTCTCTACCTAACTACTATCTGTCAGGATTAGACTGTCTGACAGACCTTTATTCTCTATTTTCTAAAACAGAAATTTAAAAGCAGCCAAGCCAGGATTAAGTAGTCTAACTTGATGTTGATATATGGCATAAAAACAAGCTGCACATAGACTAAAATTTTCAGAAAATTTGAAACAAAATTTGTGAAGACTTAAGATTTGAAAACTAAAACATCCTTCGTTATTTCTTCAACTCTATTTTGAATTTGTTTGAGTTGTGTTTTCTCTCTCATCTGGTTCAAGTTTTGAGCATATTGAAACCAGTTTGTTTTCTATCTTTGGATCAAGATTTAATCTAATTAGAGCCATTCTTCTTTTGAGATTCATAGGTTCAGATATTGAATTTGTTTGAACCTTTGTTTCCTCTATCCTAATATACCTTACTAATAAGCCAAGGTTGTGCTGTTTGGCTGATCTAATTCACTAACCTATCAACAGTAAATTTAAAATATAATTAGTCATGATTAGGTTGTATGACTAACTAGAAGTGCATCTTTAGGAGTGGCATTTGAGCTTGCACACTTTCAAATTTTGTCTCTCTTTTTTGGTATGGAGTTGTACCTTTATTTTTTTTATCTGCCTTCCTTTCTATTTTTACTGTTTTTGTATTTTTCTTTTTCTAACTTTGAAAGTAGTGATAGATATGATATTTACAATGAGGGAAAATAAAAAAGCTTTAAACTGGTATAGTTAAGAAAAATAATGTTTGAGCATCCTGCCATTGATAGGAACTCCAAAAATTTCAGTTCCATTCTCTTCCTGTAAGAAATACGCATTGTTTCCAGCAATAGAATGAATGAGATAAGGGCCTAGCCATAAGTTATAAATTTTTCCATGTTTGCCCTTATCTTCTCTCCTGGAATCCCACTTCAAAACTTTGTCACCGATGTTGAAATCACTGGCCTTTGTCCTTTTATCAAACAACTTCTTGATGTTTTCTTGCTTGTGTAGTGCTCTGTTGTAGAATTCCTCCCTGGTTTGTTGAAGATGTATAGTCTGATTGATTCTTCCTGTCATATCATTATCCTCAGACTTTATTTCTTGGATCAGCTTCATGACTGGCACTCCTAGACTGATTGGAAAAATTGCATCTGCTCCATAAACTAGTTGGTAGGGAGACATTCCAATTGATTTCTTAAGTGTTAATCTGTCAGCCCATAGTGCATGTACTAGCTTTGTGTGCCATGATTTCTTATTGTCTTCCATCAAATTTTTGATTATATTCACCAAAATCTTGTTTAAGGATTCCACCAACCCATTACCTTGAGGGTAATAAGCATTAGAATGGCCCAATGTAATCTGATATTTATGACAGAATTCAACCATATTTTTTGATCCAAATGCAGCAGCATTGTCAGTGATAATCTTCTTAGGACAACCAAATCTAGATAGGATATTATTTTTAAGGAATTTTATGATGACAGAGTCAGTGGCTTGTCTAGAAGGGATGGCTTCTATCCATTTGGTAAAATAGTATGTTGCAGTGAGGATCCATCTATGTTGGGCAGATGAGGGAGGATGGATTTCCCCAATGATGTCTAGATCCCACTGCTAAAAAGGAGCTTCAACAGTGATTGGATGCAAGGGTAAGGGAAGCAATTTTCTTTTTCCTTCAAAGAGTTGACATTTGTGACAGGAAATTATCATTTTGTGGACATCTTGAAAGAGGGTAGACCAATAGTAACCAGATCTAAGGATTTTATTGGCAGTTGTCTTCCAACAGAGGTGGCTTTCACATTCTCCTTCATGTAATTCATGCTTGATCTTATCTGCATCATTCTCTGGCAAACATTTAAGCAATAATGCACTAGCATTTTTCTAATATATAAATTTATCCAAAATGCAATAATTAACAGCTTTAAAGTTTAAAAACCTTGCCTTCGTTTTAGACAAACCAGGAGGAACATTCAGATTGAGAAAAATATACAAAATATCAGCATACCAAGATGAATTCAGAAAATGATCTTCAATAGTTGGAGTTGACAAATCCTCATGTTCATCTAAAGCATCTAACATATTTATATTAAGAGCTTCAAAATTAGACTCAGCCATTAATCTTGCTAGTCCTTGGCCTTTTATGAGCTTAGTGGGCTTGATTTCTAAATCATATTCAAGTATCACAACAATCCACTTTTCTCTTTTTCCATCTGGATCCTAGGTTAAAATGTCTTTTACAACTAAATTTGGCACAAATGCAATTATGTGGGAATGTAAAATGTAAACTCTGAATTCCTTTAAGGCTTTGACTAAGGAAAAGGCTTGTTTTTCCATGATATTGTACTTTAGAGGTGCATATCTCAATGCCTTACTAAAGAATGCAATTGGCTACTCTTGTCCCTTCAAGTATTTCTGTAATAGGACAGTAGCCACTATGTGTTCTGATGCAAATGAAAAAATGAAAAAATCCTTTGTAAAATCAGGATTAATGAGAACTGGTGTTTTGGTTAATGCTTGTTTTACCAGTTCAAATGATTTCTTTGCTTCTAAGGTCCATTTAACTCTTTCTTCCTTTTTTAGCATATTTGTTATGTTTCTAAGGAGTTCAGCCAGATTGGGTATGAACCTTCTCAATAAATTAATCTTCTTGATGAAATATTGAAGTTCCTTAATGTTTCTAGGATGGTTGATTTGAAATATACCATCAATCCTCTTTGAGTTTATTTTTATCCCCTCTTCTGATATGATGTGTCCAAGTAGTTTGCCTTCTTTGAGACCAAACATTGTTTTCTTTGGATTTAAAGATAACCCATATTTTCTGCATTTCTCAAAGGCTTTTCTCAAGCGTTCTAGGTGTTCTTCATCTATCTTGGAAAAAACAGTGATGTCATCAAGGTAAATAATGATGAAGAGGCCTAATTCTTCTCAAAATGCAATATCCATGCATCTCTGAAATGTAGCACCAGCATTCATTAAACCAAAGGGAATTTCCACATACATGAAAGTACCCTAAGGTGTGGTAAAGGCTGTTTTGATTTGATCATTAGGATGTACCAGAATTTGATTGTAACCTGAGAAGCCATCTAACAAAGAAATCCTTTTAGAACCAACTACCCTTTGTAAAATGTGATCCATCTTGGGTAAAGGGTAGTTGTCCTTTAGTGAGGCTCTGTTTAAGTTCCTAAAATCAATACAAAGCCTTATTTCTCCTATTTTATTCCTAACACACACAAGATTAGATACCCAATCTAAATATCTAATAGGGACTATAATTCCAGCATCATACATTTTCTTAATTTCTTTCTCAACCAGGGGTAATTGAACAGGATTTATTCTATGCAATTTTTGTCTATAAGGCTTTTGGTTTTCTTTGAGGGGTATATTATGCTGAATTATCTCTGTGTCATATGATTTTAGATCTTCGTAACTCCATGAAAATACATCAGAAAATTCTCTAACAAGCTCAATATATTTCAGTTTGATATGAGCTGGCAATGTTTTAGGCAATTTGATCATTTTTTGTTTTTTTTCACTACCTATGTTACATTCTTCTACTTTAGTTTCAACAGGTTCCAGTTTTGGTTTTTTAGCAACACCATTGAAATCAAACAATTATTCTAATGGGATCAGTCCTTTTGGCAAGATTTGAGTGTTAGATTGCAGCATTTCTAAATTTTCTCTTTCCAAATCTGCACTAACTTCTGTGGTATGTTCAAGTTTATTAGATAATATATTTATCTTAGCAATCTCTAGAGACTTTTCTTCCTTATCAAGAAAATTTTCTTCCATAGGACAGTCTGGTTCATAATCTGAATCTGAACTTGGTAGCTCAAATTCATTTCTGGACTATAGGAAGTCTTCTATTCGTTTATCTCCATCAAGAACTTGCGAGTATTTTTCATTGTTTGGAACAACTGGTCTAAATTTGACTTGGGTGGTGCATTTCTTGGTCTCATAAGGCGTTAGACAAGTTCTAGCAGCAAAGGCTAAACCATTGGCAAGGACGTTTTGGTTTCTTGGGACAAAGATAAGTTGGAATTCATGAAATGTTTTTTATAAGTCCACAACATCATTTCAGTAGGCTCTAAGTCTAGGGTGTTTGGCCCTATATTCCCCATTCAATTGCCTAATAATCAACTCTAAATCCCCCTGAACTGTTATCCTTTTCGCCCCTAATTTCTTCAATAAGTGTAGGCCTAAAAGGAGAGCTTCGTACTCAGTTATGTTATTGGTACATTGAAAGTTTAATTTGTAGGAATGCCCCTCAGCATGATTAATTTCAGTGTTATATAACCATATGCCTACTCATGCATCATTTCTAGTGCAAGACCCATCAAATTTCATGCTCCAAAGAGGATTGTTCTCAGAATTAAGATCGATTTTATTGCTGTCCTTTCTGCATTCTTCATCATTTTGTTCTGAACTAGGGTTTGTACTACATTTTCCTGAATTTTGTTCCTCAAGTTTTTCAATGTTTTGAGGTTTTACTTCGTGTTTTTCATGATCTCGCGTTGTTCAGGCAGCACCTCGAATCTGCCACAGGCTGAAAGAGGCGAAACTCGAGGCAACATCAAACCAACCTTAGCCTCGTAGCTAGCCCTACGAGGACAGGAGAGGGCTCTCTCCGGGTCTATCTCGGCGGAAATTTTTTTAAAAGGGCTGAGACGACCGATAAGGAAAACTGATCTTAGGCTAGTAAAGAGATATGAATGAGGTTTTTTAATGAATGATGGGGTTTTCTGGGCTGTGTGGGGCAAAGACAGCAAGAGCAGAGATCAAATGTAAAACACAGATTATCTCCTGAGGCAAGGTAAGCATGAATTTTAACATCAAATTGAGATTAAATGGAATGGCTGGACTGCTGAGGAGTTGACAAGGGCATAGTAGATGAATCTTTGTCACCGTAAGAAAACACTAAATTTGAACAAACTTAAAGGCGTAGCATATAAATTATGATTTCTACCTAACACTTCATTTGTTCAAATGGAAACGATCATGAAAATGACATAAACACATAACAGCCATATATGAAACAAAAGAAAAAACATTTGCTAAATTTCAAGCCACAAGAATCTCAGAAAACAGAGCTATACTTCTCCATTAAATCTCTGTCTAAAACTGTACAATAAAACTCTATTTTTCTCCTACACTAGCTCTCAGCACTCTCTCCCCCCACCCACAATTGATTTACAATGTATAAATAAAACTATGAGAGGTGATAACTGATCGATGAAAGGGAGGAGCAGTTTCACCTAAAATCCTAAAATAGGAAAAGTCTGCTCTTAAAAGAAGCAGCTTTACAATGAATTTGTAAAACCTGTAGCTAAACGTTCTCGAGTGCAGCTTGAAAACCCAAAATAGACTAACCAATTCGATTTCTTTGCTGAGATAGTTATTTGTATTTAAATTTGGCTTTTGACTTTCTCACCAAACTGCCACGCATTTTTACCATTTAAAAATCTCTCGCCGTCAATTCAAAGATACAAACCGGAGCGCATCATTAACCGATTAAATAGAAGATCGGTTCCTATTTTTCTGTTGTGGTTGATATCTTCATTCTAATTTTGTCTTTCAGTTTCAAACTCCAAAATAGTTTCCATATGGCATGCCTCTTTAATTCATCATTTTCATTGAGTTTCTCAATTAAAACCAAACTCACGCGGTTTAAATTTTCCTGCCTGGCCATTATTTCGCGCTTTGTAAAGAATGGTTGGATCTAGGACAAACTTAGAAGTATGGGTCTTCTACTTTGTGAGAAACATGAATTTCTCCAATTTCTCTTACCATTGTCTGTGCATTCTTGAAAAACATCTTCAACAAATGACGGTGCTTGTTGATAACTGCTAAATCGGATTCCTGTCCCACATGAGGGAAGTTGTAGACAATTCTATGGAACTTCATTTTCCTTATGATATGGTGCTCCTCCATTGTGGTTACATCAACACCATACAATATCGATGCTCCAAGCCTTTCCAAATTTGAGAGTGTTTCATGGGCCGAATTATAAAACTGTAACAGCTCTACTGTCAAAAAGGTGGCAACCATGTTTTCTGCAGACCCAAATGCATTAGCCCCCTTCTTCAACTAATAACATCTTATGGAATTTGTAGTAATGTTTGATACTCCTCTCCAAAAATGGACTCCCCTGTAGATAGCTGTTCACATTCCATATTTTCTATGTTCAGAAGTATATACGGCAAGGATCTGAAGAATGATGTCGCCCCTTGTTCTAACTCTTCTCTCCAGGTATTATATACAAAGGAAAGGAATGAAGAAATACCATCCTAAACGCTCGACTAAAGCTGGTGTGCCACAATTTTCAGAAGTATGGACAACAAGCTTCTATCAACACTGAGGTCTAACTAGTTCACTCAGTGTATCATTTGGAGAAACTTCGGCAATAACATCTGGCTTCCTAAATGAAAACCTTTCTAACTAACTTGATTAACAAACTAATGATCATAAGGACATTCAGTATCATTCTCAGTAACTTTGAAGGGCTGTGGATGCTTCCCCGAGCAGTATAAGTTCCACATCTTATAATATGCCCTATCCAAATTCTGCACCCATCGAGCAGTATCAAACAGAGGACATGTCAACCTTACTGCTCTAATTTTAGCTGTGAGTGCTTGAAGTCTGACAGGTGATAGAGCAAGAGAAACAGCCTTCTCCTCATACTCTTGCATGCTGCTAACTACCATCTCTTCTCCCAAACCTGTTGCCAAACACAGAGATCCAGCAACACGTGTGGCCATCTTCTCGAGCGGAAGAATGATCATAGGTAGATCAGCCCAGAGAATATCAGTTCCAGTGGTATGAGCATTGCATAAGGGCGTATCAAGGAAAAGATCTGTCAAAGCACTACAACGAATATGTTCATGTTTTGCAGCTACGTCAGTGAAAATAATTTGATCAGGTCGGATGACCTGGGTAGCAGCAAATGCTCGCAACCGATTCTCTCCGGCTGTAGGAAACCTTAGAAGCCACAAGGCACTATTTGGTACACGTTTCAGAATATTGCACCATGAAATGAAGATATCCGGATCCATTTTGTACAACTGATTAAAGCACGCAAACAAAAATTTATCTTCTGGAAAACCATAATCTGAACGTTTATGTTGGCAATTAGGATCCAAGACATCTCGATTTTTCTGCTTATAATCATTAACAAAATAACAATGTGGCATATGAACAATCTTTTCCGAATATATATGTGCAAACCGCATTGGAGAGACAAACTCATCTGTGACCAAATAATGAATGTACTCAGCACCAGTGGTTCCAGGAAATCCCATGTACGATACTTGTATAGGAGCTGGTTGCATCGCAAATATTTCATTTCGAGCACCCTTCGTGTATCCATTCAAATTAACAAGAATCTGAATCTTATCTTCAGCAATCTTTCTTGCAATTACATCAGAAGAAAGAGAAGAAACATCAATAAAATGTTCTGCTTCTGCTTGTATGCGCTGCCTCCATTCAGTGCCATCATTTTGGCTCAAAGCATAGCAAAATATCTCAACATGCTCCCGATTGTGCATACCAAATACAGATCCCATTAGATGGGAAAGTGGATGGTTGCCAAAATCACTACTCACATACCCCACTCTAAGTCTGCCGCTTCCACCTTCACTCTTGACAGGGACAGGAGGCGGATGGGTGAAAGGTGGAAGCCCAAAACGAGATGCAATTAAAGTACAATGTTCCGCATACTTGCGACTGATGTCTAATGCAAGTACAGGATCAATTGGATAAGCAATCGTATGAAATGTTTGCACACTAGGGAGAACAGAAAGCTTGATTTGCCTCCTGATAATGCCCTCGACTTCAACAAACTTACTGTCACGGTCTTCCCAACAACATACACACTGTAAGGTATGCAAAAGATTGCATGTTGCTTCTGGAAAATCAGGGCGCAGCACCAAGGCTTGTTTGTAACTCTTAATAGCAGCCTCAACATGACCACTGTCTTTGTAAGCCGAGGCAAGGTTTGCATGGCCTTCAGCCATGGTAGGTCTAACTGTAACAGCTCGTATATAATCCTGAATTGCTTCGCTAACATGGCCAATCTCTTTGAGAGTGTTTCCTCTGTTTACAAGACCATCAGCTGCCATTGGATCTATCCGAAGAACTTCATTATAGCAAGCAATAGCTTCTGCATAATGCCCCTGCTGTTTGTAGATTATTGCTAAATTACTGTACGGAGCAGACAAGCCTGTTGTTACAGATTCTCTAGCTGTTTATCTCATAGGGTATAGAGCTGTTGAAGCTGAAACAAGGTTGCCATTTGAAGAGCTGGAGAATTTGCAGCATTTTGACAAATTACATATTCATCATAAAAACATATTTGATGACTTCTTCTTCAAAACAGGGTTTTGAAGAAGAATCAATCTCGCCTTATTTATGACGACATTCCTGAAATGAAGACTTACTGAACCTTCCTCTAGCCTACCTCTGAAGACTAAACCCTGAACTCCAGAATTACTCTTTAACGACTGCAAATAAGGAGAAATGAACCTTGGTGAATTTGATTGCAGCAGACTGACAAGACGGAGTCTAACATTGGCTCCAATGGGGATGGCAGCTGCCGCTTCTTGGAGGTGCCAAGAACCGCAGAGCTTTGGGAGAGCAGACAGTGCCTCCATCCATTGGGCTATGGAATCATGATCAACTTATTAACTGAAAACTGACTGAAATGATTTGAAAAACTGACTTGGAAAACCTCAAACTAGAACTGCAATAAACTGGAACAAAATGCTGCCTTTTGGCTGCTTATTTATTTACAAAATCTACCCTACTTTGCTGCAAAAATAATAGATCAGGTAATACTGAAATGCCAGATCAACCATTCAAGTAAATCTGAGAAGAACGCTGCTTGAGAGTGCTTCAACCAGATCACAGATGTAATTTCTGGCAGCCCTTCATGCACGTAATGAATCTGGCTATGTATAAGACAGTTTGATTTGTCAGTCAAACTGAAAAACATTTCCATGTATGCTGCAATAGGATCAGAAAAGCCAGACTCTGTTTGCTGCCCCAACTCTGCAATACATACCTCCAGCTGCACACTGTCAATGCAAACATATGTAGGCAATTCTATGATTTCTTGTTTTGAAGGAGGAAGAGTTTCCAAGAACTTTTTAGGGTCTTGGAAATCATATGACTGAATCTGCTCATTCAAACACTGAATCTCCTCCTCAAGTTTTTCAACAACTAACTCGCAGACAACAGTTTTAGCTTCAAGAGGAAACTTCGGAGATTTCAAACATTGAAGCAAAGCACTGAAAAAATCTTCATTAATTTCAAAATCCGCTAACGAATTTCTAACATCTTCTATAGCTTCAGAAAGTGCAGGGTTTGCCACATACCCTACCATTGCATGAACGAATCAGCGGGCACTGGAATCTATGGATCGAGCTGGAGTCGCCGGGTGAATGTTTCAGCCTTCATATGTGTCTGACTGCTGTCCACCATCAGCATCAGATCTGCAACTTGATTTCCTGCACTGGGGCAAGACAATCTACAAGTCGACTGTCACATCAACAGCAAACCATCTTCCCCAGTATGGTCGCCACTATGTTAGCGCTCGAATCTGCCTCAGGCTGAAGAAGGAAAAACTCGAGGCAACATCAAACCAACCTTAGCCTCGTAGCTAGCCCTACGAGGACAGGAGAGGGCTCTCTCCGGGTCTATCTCGGCGGAAAATTTTCAAAAGGGCTGAGACGACCGATAAGGAAAACTGATCTTAGGCTAGTAAAGAGATATGAATGAGGTTTTTTAATGAATGATGGGGTTTTCTGGGCTGTGTGGGGCAAAGACAGCAAGAGCAGAGATCAAATGTAAAACACAGATTATCTCCTGAGGCAAGGTAAGCATGAAGTTTAACATCAAATTGAGATTAAATGGAATGGCTGGACTACTGAGGAGTTGACAAGGGCATAGTAGATGAATCCTTGTCAAACAGAAGAAAACACTAAATTTGAACAAACTTAAAGGCAGAGCATATAAATTATGAATTCTACCTTAACACTTCATTTGTTCAAATGGAAACGATCATGAAATGACATAAACACATAACAGGCTACATATGAAACAACAGAAGACACAAATGTTAAATCTCATGCCACAGGAATCTCAGAAAACAGAGCTATACTTCTCCATTAAAATCTCTGTCTAAAACTGTACAATAAAACTCTATTTTTCTCCTACACTAGCTCGAACTTCCTTCCCCTCCCCAATTGATTAGTTTTGTATAAATAAAATATGAAGGTGATAAGCGATCGATGAAAGGAAGGGCTTGAGTTTCACCTAAAATCCTAAAATAGGAAAATCTTTGCTCTTAAAAGACGGCTTTACAATAATTTAATGAACGTAGCTAAACGTTAGATTGCAGCTTGAAGACCCAAATAGACTAACCAATTCGATTTATTTGCTGTGCTTGAGATAGTTATTTGTATTTAAATTTGGCTTTTGTGATGCAGCCATGCTGCTGGGATAATTATCTGCACTTCTGGCTTCTGACTTTGATTGCCATGTTACATTTACCATTTGAAGATCTCTGCTAGCCAATGATTAAGAGACAAATATGGAGCGCAGATCCATCTGGATTGTTAATTGAAGTCATTAAATAGGAATCGAATCCTATTTTTCTGTTGTGGTCGATATCTTCATTCTAATTTTGTCTTTCAGTTTCAAACTCCAAAATAGTTTCCATATGGCATGCCTCTTTAATTCATCATTTTCATTTGAGTTTCTCAATTAAAACCAAACTCACGCGCTTAAATTGTCGCCGTCATTATTTCGTCGTCGTGAAAAGAATTACTGGATCTAGGACAAACTTAGAAGTATGGGTCTTCTACTTTAGAGAAAACATGAATTTCTCCAATTTCGCTGGGTTTCCATTGTCTGTGCGTCTTGAAAAACATCTTCAACAAATGACGGTGCTTGTTGATAACTGCTAAATCGGATTCCTGTCCAGCATGAGGGAAGTTGTAGACAATTCTATGGAACTTCATCTTCCTTATGATATGGTGCTCCTCCATTGTGGTTACATCAACACCATGCAATATCGATGCTCCAAGCCTTTCCAAATTTGAGAGTGTTTCATGGGCCGAATTATAAAACTGTAACAGCTCTACTGTCAAAAAAGGTGGCAACCATGTTTTCTGCAGAACCAAATGCATTAGCCCCCTTCTTCAACTAATAACATCTTATGGAAGTTGTAGTAATGTTTGATACTCCTCTCCAAAAATGGACTCCCCTGTAGATAGCTGTTCACATTCCATATTTTCTATGTTCAGAAGTATATACGGCAAGGATCTGAAGAATGATGTCGCCCCTTGTTCTAACTCTTCTCTCCAGGTATTATATACAAAGGAAAGGAATGAAGAAATACCATCCTAAACGCTCGACTAAAGCTGGTGTGCCACAATTTTCAGAAGTATGGACAACAAGCTTCTATCAACACTGAGGTCTAACTAGTTCACTCAGTGTATCATTTGGAGAAACTTCGGCAATAACATCTGGCTTCCTAAATGAAAACCTTTCTAACTAACTTGATTAACAAACTAATGATCATAAGGACATTCAGTATCATTCTCAGTAACTTTGAAGGGCTGTGGATGCTTCCCCGAGCAGTATAAGTTCCACATCTTATAATATGCCCTATCCAAATTCTGCACCCATCGAGCAGTATCAAACAGAGGACATGTCAACCTTACTGCTCTAATTTTAGCTGTGAGTGCTTGAAGTCTGACAGGTGATAGAGCAAGAGAAACAGCCTTCTCCTCATACTCTTGCATGCTGCTAACTACCATCTCTTCTCCCAAACCTGTTGCCAAACACAGAGATCCAGCAACACGTGTGGCCATCTTCTCGAGCGGAAGAATGATCATAGGTAGATCAGCCCAGAGAATATCAGTTCCAGTGGTATGAGCATTGCATAAGGGCGTATCAAGGAAAAGATCTGTCAAAGCACTACAACGAATATGTTCATGTTTTGCAGCTACGTCAGTGAAAATAATTTGATCAGGTCGGATGACCTGGGTAGCAGCAAATGCTCGCAACCGATTCTCTCCGGCTGTAGGAAACCTTAGAAGCCACAAGGCACTATTTGGTACACGTTTCAGAATATTGCACCATGAAATGAAGATATCCGGATCCATTTTGTACAACTGATTAAAGCACGCAAACAAAAATTTATCTTCTGGAAAACCATAATCTGAACGTTTATGTTGGCAATTAGGATCCAAGACATCTCGATTTTTCTGCTTATAATCATTAACAAAATAACAATGTGGCATATGAACAATCTTTTCCGAATATATATGTGCAAACCGCATTGGAGAGACAAACTCATCTGTGACCAAATAATGAATGTACTCAGCACCAGTGGTTCCAGGAAATCCCATGTACGATACTTGTATAGGAGCTGGTTGCATCGCAAATATTTCATTTCGAGCACCCTTCGTGTATCCATTCAAATTAACAAGAATCTGAATCTTATCTTCAGCAATCTTTCTTGCAATTACATCAGAAGAAAGAGAAGAAACATCAATAAAATGTTCTGCTTCTGCTTGTATGCGCTGCCTCCATTCAGTGCCATCATTTTGGCTCAAAGCATAGCAAAATATCTCAACATGCTCCCGATTGTGCATACCAAATACAGATCCCATTAGATGGGAAAGTGGATGGTTGCCAAAATCACTACTCACATACCCCACTCTAAGTCTGCCGCTTCCACCTTCACTCTTGACAGGGACAGGAGGCGGATGGGTGAAAGGTGGAAGCCCAAAACAAGATGCAATTAAAGTACAATGTTCCGCATACTTGCGACTGATGTCTAATGCAAGTACAGGATCAATTGGATAAGCAATCGCATGAAATGTTTGCACACTAGGGAGAACAGAAAGCTTGATTTGCCTCCTGATAATGCCCTCGACTTCAACAAACTTACTGTCACGGTCTTCCCAACAACATACACACTGTAAGGTATGCAAAAGATTGCATGTTGCTTCTGGAAAATCAGGGCGCAGCACCAAGGCTTGTTTGTAACTCTTAATAGCAGCCTCAACATGACCACTGTCTTTGTAAGCCGAGGCAAGGTTTGCATGGCCTTCAGCCATGGTAGGTCTAACTGTAACAGCTCGTATATAATCCTGAATTGCTTCGCTAACACGACCAATCTCTTTGAGAGTGTTTCCTCTGTTTACAAGACCATCAGCTGCCATTGGATCTATCCGAAGAACTTCATTATAGCAAGCAATAGCTTCTGCATAATGCCCCTGCCGTTTGTAGATTATTGCTAAATTACTGTACGGAGCAGACAAGCCTGTTGTTACAGATTCTCTAGCTGTTTATCTCATAGGGTATAGAGCTGTTGAAGCTGAAACAAGGTTGCCATTTGAAGAGCTGGAGAATTTGCAGCATTTTGACAAATTACATATTCATCATAAAAACATATTTGATGACTTCTTCTTCAAAACAGGGTTTTGAAGAAGAATCAATCTCGCCTTATTTATGACGACATTCCTGAAATGAAGACTTACTGAATCTTCCTCTAGCCTACCTCTGAAGACTAAACCCTGAACCTCCAGAATTACTCTTTAATGACCGCAAATAAGGAGAAATAAACCTTGTTTGACAGCAGATCGACAGATGCGAGTCTAAATGTGTTTGTATGACTGTTTTGGACCTCAAGACCAGTAATCTATTTTCTGTGAATTTCTAAATCAGCAGACTGCTTTTTAAGTTCCTCTCCATTTTCCTCCTCATCAATGGCTGTAGCTATATTTGAAAGTGAAGTGATCACAGCTTTTGATGTTCCTTCATTGATTATTTCTTTCTCTTTTGGAATATCATCATTAAAAAGAATGAAAGAGTCAAGATTAGTGTGTATGGAGTAAAGAGGAGAGTTGTCTGGTCTTTCTTGGTTACTCACCATGTACTTCATGTGTGTTTCCCTATCGAATCTTATAGGTTGACTGAAGACAGGGATGGTGCATTAAGTCATATCCATTTGCATTGTGCCTTGTAACTTAGCACCCCATGATATTGAGAGGAGCATGCCATATTTGGGGTTTATATCAGCCACTACAATGTCCATCACTAAAATCTTGGCTGGTATTTGGGCTAAGTTAACACATAGATCCTTGATTAAGCCTAGGCATCTTACCCTACTCGAATCAAAGGAATATAAATCTTTGTAGGGTATAGTTACCTCTAAGCCTAATCTTTCCATTATTACCTTGGGCATGAGGTTTTGTGATGCCCTTGAATCAAGCATGGCATTGTGCAAGATATTGTCATGAATGTTTAAGCTGATGTAGAATGGAGGGGTTGTCCCTTTTTGAAATTTCCCTTCAATTTTTGGTCCAAAAATGAGCTCTGGGGTATCATCATTTAAGTTAACTATTTCATGAACATATTCTATGTTAAAAAATTTCAAAATCTGACCTGTATATACATTTTGAGTGACTAATTCTGTAAGTGTAACATAGATTTTGATTTTGGATATTTCATTCTCCAGGCTGAAGGGAATCTGGTTCTTCAACATGTTTAGTTCAGCCTTCTTAGTCACTATTTCATCAGCAACATCAGCTTGCTGATTCGCTCTATTTACATTGGTCAAAATTGTTTTAATAGGAGCACTAGCTGAAGTACTAATGTTGCTAAGGTTTGCATTCTGTTTTTCATTAATTTCAGTGCCTTTATCATTGTTTTGATTATAATTTACAGCCACTGATTTGTGATCCTCATCTGTCTTTTTAAGTGTATTTTCAGGGCTGTTTTTGGCAGATTTATTAGAGGTTTTACTCTTGGGAGTTTCTTGATTCTTTTTACTTCTGAGGTCATATTGTTTAGGTGATCCTATGATGAAATTTTCAGAGTATTGTTCATAATAATTTGTTTGTGGTCTTCTGTCATGATAAGGTGTATATAGACCTTGTCTTGTTTCATAAATGAAATCAGAATCCTCGTTAGCCACTCCCAACATATTCATGTTGTCATCCTCTGTTTGCTCATTGGTTTGATCAAGCTCATCAACATAATTTTCTTGGAAGGGAGGTATGATCTGTTGATCTTCCTCTCTTTGCTTGTTTTGAGGTTGATTTCTCCTAAATTTCTGATTTTGATTTTGAGATTGATTTTTGTTTTGAGGAGCTGATTGGTTATCCCTAGATTTTTCTCTCTCAAGTATGCTCATCTTCTTCATCATTTCCTCCATCATTCTCTCCATTTTTGAACTAGATGTGGAAGGTGTATTTTACTCTTTAAATGATACTTTCTTTTCATTCCTCATCCTTGTCTATAATGTGTTGGGTGACATTTTGTGATGGATCATAATGTATTTCACCCCATGATAATGATGTAGTGTTTCCTTTATAGTTCTCATAAAACACATAATCAAGGTCCTTTAAAGAAAACAAACTATCAGATTTCAACCATTCATACCAATCCCTAGCTTTTCCTTCTAATGTTAACATGAACATTTTCATTAGGAAATATTCATGCCATTCAACCTTTAACCTCCATACATGTATGTGAAATTTGATAAGATGTAATAGTGAGTTATCAAACTTTTCACCCTGAAAAATAGGAAGGTTATCATCCCATAATACTTGGGGCATCTTATGTGGGAACCCAGGGATATGTTCTCTATTCATTGGGGCATATCTTCGTTGTATTCTTGGAATCATTTTGCAAATTGGATAAGAGGTCACTGTATCTGTTCAATCAGTTGAGGGTCTTCTACCAGTGGATTCATTTGGTATTTTAGGAGTTGTAGAGTGTGGAGTCTCCAGGTGGAGATTTTTAGCTTTTTGGAGGTAAAATGTTTTATGGTCCACCACCATTTATCGATTTGAATACCAATCTAAGGAGGTTTAGGTCTTCTGAGCTCTTAAGGATGTCTAAGATAAAATTCACTTAGAAGTTCCCCAGTGGAGTCGCTAGAATGTTAGGTCTCTATAGTTTGCAAGATTGGCAAATACAAATGCTACAGAGCCTACATGAAAACCGCTTTGGGATTCTAGGATCTAGCCCTCCTGAATCCAGAGAGGGATCTCTCTACAAGTGCAAATATTGATTTATCTTTTAAGGTTTTTTAGTGTGATTTTAGGCTAGTTATGAAGAACAAGGTTTGTTGTTTGGTTTTGGTTGGGAAAGGATATGATGAAGATGAAGGAAGTCTATATGAAGGGTGAAGGTGTAAATAGGTGGAAGAATGGTTTAGCTAATAACATAGGCAAGGAGCAGCTTTAATCCATTGGGCTATGGAATCATAAGAGGATTTAATTGAAACAACAAGGTTCAAGAGTGGTCCATGGGGCAGGTCATCTATGTCAAAGGATCTCTTTAAGTTGATTTTATGGAATGAAACAATAAGAAATGGAGTGAGGAAAATCAAACAGATGAAGAAGCAAAGAGCAACCTAAGATCAAGTAAGTACTTTGAAACTACCCTACTTTTGGCATGCACTTAAGGAAAGACACAAAAGTAATCTAAGATCAGGTAAGTACTTCTAAACTAGCCTGCTTTTGATATACTTTCAATATAAAACATTTAAAACACTTAGAATAGCTTAAGATCAAGTAAATACTTTTAATTTAGCCTACTTTCAGGATATTCAAAAGGGAAACATTCATGATAAACATAAAAAGGAGTCTAAGATCAGGTAAGTGCTTTGAAACTAGCCTGCTTTCAACATACTCTTAAGGGAACTCTTCAAAGCAACTGTTGGAGATAAACTAGAGGACAGGGCTAACCATAAAATTATCTAGCTCAGCTTTAATTAGCAAACTTTTCAAGAACATTCAAAGATAAAATCTCAAGTTGTACTCAGGAAATATGGGCTTACCAACACTTCACTTGTTATACTCTATTGAATTACCTTCAAATAAACAATCAGCAGAAAACATAAAGGATAAAGATTTTCAGTGAGATTTAGGGTACGTCAGGAGTAAATCCTAATCTATATTTTTTGTTCTTCATCAGAGAAAAGTGCACAGAATGGAAACATAAATAAAAATAACAATTACAGTGAGAAACACATCACCATTGACATAGACCAGGATTCCATAAATCAGCTATTTGTATTTGATGTTCAAACCAGTTACAATCATCAAGTCTAGTAGCTTTCTATAGCTTAAAACTTCTCATCTCAGCTTATGTATCTTCAATTACAAACAGGGCTACAACAGCTTCAGAAAACTATTTACATGCAACGGATATCCAGAGACCGACAACATCTCATCTTCTTCAGAAGTATTTATAGATGAAAGAGGAGGTGGGATGAAAGAAAAGGTCTCTAGGTTCAATTAATACAAGTTAATGCCTCTCTGTCTTTGAGAAGCTCAATAGAGAAGATTTCTAATCTTTTCCATGTATTAATTGGTTTTCATTTAATTTTTAGCTACTTGGCAGATTTAGTTGACTTTAAACTCTTTCAGATAGGCCGGCAATAACTCTAGCTGTCTTTAACAAAAATATCACTGACTAAGGCAATTACTATGCCTTCCTTTGATTTATTAGGGCAGAAAGTGGCACTTTGGTAGCTGAAGAGGATAAATGGCCTCTGATGTAGTAGTGGAGGCTTCTTTTGACTGATATATCTCTCTGTTTTTATAACCACAGTGATTTATCCTTTGATCTATGTTTAGGCTTAATTAAGCCTTGATCTTCGATTTCAAGACTTTGTTCGTTAACACTATCTTTATCTCTTTATTCGGTGGATTAAAACTCTGATCTTCAAGCTTTGTATTTAATCACCTTTTAACATTAATTTTCTAATTATGATACCCTTTGTTGTTTTCTATTTTCACAGATGGTTTTCTGCTATTGGAGGGATTCTGTTAAACCCTGGATCATGATCCAGTTTATTTTAACATAGATGTTAAATCTACAGTCTCATTTCTCCATTGATTAGGCCTCATAATCGTCATTCTGAGCTTTATTGGTCACGGTTCTGTGATTGTGGAAGTATACAGAACAACACCATTAAGCCCTGCAAAACACAAAAACTAATTATGAAAACCCTGTGAATTGTGGTAAAACTGCATTCAAAGGTTTCGATGGAAGTGATGAAAATGCTTGAGGATGGGAAAATGCAGCGATGGAGGAAAATATCCTGGCAGAAATAGCTAACTAGGTAAATATTTGAATTATGGCGCGAATTTGCGGAAGGGTGGTTTTGGGAAAACCATCTGTGGTTTTCACCTAGTATTCGAGGGGGAGGCAGTTTTAACATTTGGAATGCGATTCCATTCATCGCTCGACACATGGAAAATGAAGATTTCCTATTTCACAAAAAAATTTAGCATTAAACTTTAGGTGCAAAAATTTTATGATACGCATCATCAACCATTGGATCGGAGGCTCTAGATCCAACAGCACGGAATGAGCACGATGGGGGAGTTATGCGATGTGTCGTTGGAGTAGAGGCCAGGTGTCATAATTAGATTATGTGGGCCTTTGTATATGGTGGGTGGTAGGCCCCAACGAAACTAGGTCATCGGGTTAAGGTCCGATCATTGGATTCTTTTGATGGACGATTGAGATTTAAAGGAGCGGATATATTGAAAGGGAAAAAGGGAAGGTAAGTGAAGTGGGCAGAAGGATGGGGGCTCGATTGCCATTGATCTGCAGAGATCAACAGTCTAGATTTTTTTTTAAAATTATATGTTGGGAATGGAAAATGGAAGGGAAATAAGGTTTCGGAAAGGGTTTTTAGGTCTTTAAGTGCCCGATTGCTGGGCTTTAGGACGCATGGAGGAAGGGGTTTAAAGGAAATAAGCCCTTGGGTGCTTAATACCTTTGTAGAGAAAAATATTGTTTTTAGGCCAAAAACAGATATTTTAAGGCCAAAAGAGGGTTCTGATAGATGACAGGAGGATTTTTAAGCTGAATAAAAGGGAGGTATAAGGCTTAAAGGGGTTTTTTGAAATGATTTAGAAGTCAAATGAAGGTCTTTTTATGGATGAAATTAGAGAGTGAAATGGAGAGGTGAAATGAGGGAAAATAGAGTTTCTTAAGCAATTTTTCTCTTGATAACCAGCAGGTACTTGAGAACTTATAGTGAAATAGCAGTGAAGATTAATTCAAAGGGTAATTATCATCATAAGACTTCAAAAGATGATAAGTTTTCAAAGGAAACTATCTCTTGAAGGCTAAAAACGATTTAGCCACCATTTGGTATGACAAATTTTTATAGGTGGCTAACAGGATAAGGGGGCCAAATTTTTATAAATCATGACTAGCTCCACGATGTATTGTGCGATGTTTTCCTTGGTCACTTGTAGGTATTTTGAGCCAAATGCATATTTTATTAGGCCAAAAAATTATTGGATTACCTGTAGTACTTCCTCCTGACTCTTTTGATCTGTCAATCTTTCCATAGAGGGTATGCGATAAACTTCGGCCATCTAATTTATCCTGCTAATGAGGTGATCATAGGTGGATATGACCTTATCCATGCCCTTGACAATTTTTTCTTGGGATTGCAACTTCATGCGCATCTTCACTTTATCGTATTGGGTGGTGATCCAATCGCTCTTCGGCAAATTATATTGAACCTACTAGCGTTTCTTAGACTAGTTCAATAAGTTATTGAGTGTTGTGGAGGCTTCCTTCAACTAGGTTGACTTATTCCTCGTTTTTTCTTGGATAGCTGCTAGAGGGGTGATTGTTTTCCACAACCTTATCATTTCTTCATAGACATGTACCATGGTCCTACGCAGAGTATCTAATTCACTTTGAATAGTGGCTTGTAATCAACTTATTTGAGCGAGAATTAGTTTTAGTTCTTTGTTATCTGCCTCTAGGGTTTTCTTCTCTTCCTCTGCTTGGAAAAACTTCTATTAAGCTATGCAGAGCTTGTTCAATAATTCTATGATCTGTCTTCTCATCCTGCCAACATTTTCCTCTATTGTTGTTGCGAAAGCAGTCCCAGTTGAGGCTATCATTACAAGATTTGTTCCAGTATCTGGAACTATGTCCTTTTCTGTTGTGACAGCTAAAGGATCGGTTGCATTCCTAACAAGGTAATTTCTCCTCTCTTGCATGATTTTTTGGTTGAATTGGTCATAGGATAGCCGTGTCAGGTCCAGTACTTCATCTTCCTACTCCTCTAAAATGCCCCAATCTTAGAGGGGCAGGTGTCTACCTGTGATAGAAGTAGCTGGGGGGGAATTTGAGCATAGGAAGATATTTTTTCTCACCAAGCTATAGTTTATGTGACCCAATCACTTCTGCTCCTTTGCTAGCTTCCTATTTTTGTCTTTTGGTTTCTTATTCTCTCCTCTTCCTCTCTGCTTCCTCCCTCTATTTATTTATTTCTTCTTCCTTATCCTCCTCTTTTTTATTCTTTCCTTATTCCTCTTTCTTCCTTTGTTGTTCAGCGCTTTTCTGTTCTTATTCATCCCTTTAGGCTCATGTTTCTTCCTCTTTTTTCCTTCTTGATTCATCAACCTATTTCTTTCTCTTCTCTTCTTGATATTGATTCTTGCATCGCTCTTCTTCTTGTCACATCTGGATTTCTTCCTTTTGTTGTTGGCTTAACATATCTCGCATTTTCTTCAGTCCTTCTTTCCTTTTCTATCAGAGTTATTGCTTTTGCCTTGCCAGGGAAGTATTTATATGTTCTAGGGTTTCCTCATCCCCTTCTTCCTCCATACTATTTGGGTAATCATTGTCTATGGTATTCCTTGGTTTCTTGGCCTCAGAAGAAGATGATACTCCTATATGTAACCTTCTCTTCATGGCTAAAGCTCTATCTTGTAAACTCAAGTTTTCTTGAGAGTGTCCTTCATATCCCACTCCCACTTTAGGTTCTTCCACGAGACCTAGCTATCTATGTGCATTGTAATAGCTTCTTACTTCTTCCTCCAGAGCTCCCTCTATATGTTGGTAAAAGCAATTTAACTTGGCTCTTTTGCAGTCTACTGGCACAATCCTTTCGGGATCATAGGACCAAAAATCTAGGGGTACGAGTCAAAACCCTTTCATCTGCTCAGCTTCAACTTCCATCTCCTTGAAATATTTCACTTTGTAAGATCTGATGGTGAGTGGGAGGGTTGGCCATGGTTTCTTTTTTCCTTTACTCAATGTATTAGAGAAACGTCTCGGCATTTGGTGACAGACTTCTTGTAGTAGCAGCTTGTCGGTAAAAAATATTAGTAACACATGCGGTGGCGTGAAGGACATGAAAATGCTGATTTGGGTGCCTTCCCATATGGGAAACCAATGTGGCACCTTGATGATTGTTTCCATGGCTCTCTTCGACATGCAAGGTGGATATTTCCCGAATAGTTGCTGGTAGAGTGCAATGACAAAGGTCTCTGATATGATGTTGATGTCTTGATGTAGGTAAAGTCCCAAAATATATTTATATCCTTATGGATAGGGCCTTCAGCTATTGGGTCCCAGTTGTGAGACCATTGGTCAAAGAAACACCGCGAACATGAAACATCCAATATATATTAAGCCATGTAGAACTCAAATGCTGGTCCCTCCTTTGGAACCTTTGCGGATGATATTTATGCACTTAATTCTGATATTAACAAGTGGGCCCAATTTAAGCGCATCCCACGAATGGCTACCTCGTGCGTGAAAGGGACCCATGATTTGTTAAAGGTGCTAGCTTTCACTCTCCCATACATCCGACACATCATAGCTACAGTGAGCCGATAAAATTTCTTGAGACATTTTGTCTTATATTCTTGGTCTCTCTTCCCCTTGAAATTCTTGGGGTCCTCCCACCAACTCTTCGATGTGTCCCGAATGAGGAAATCATGTGTTTCTACCCATCGAGTATTAAATATTCCTCCTTCACAGGCAGTGAGTAATATAATTCGGCATATTGGGCGGTTATGTTGAATAAAGGTTTCCTAGTGTGATCCCTTATGACCCAATACTTGGAATCTGTTTTATGCAGGATCCAGTTGATGAATTCTATGCATGGGAATATTAGAGGGTGTGTTGTGATGTAGTGTAGTTTCGACCTTTTGATATTTATTTACGCCTAGAAGTATGCTAGGTCTTCCAGAAACTCTCACCTCACGAACTCCTAGTAAATATCATACCAAGTCATCTTGGAATTTTTGATGAACACACAAGTTTTGTCTTCATAGATGGGAGTCAGTGCCGAAGGTGAATCACTTACTAGTATATCTATTTTCGGGCTCTTGTGTCATCTCTGGACCATTGGGGATCCATATCACCGAAGTAAGAGGAGATTGAAACAAAATCGAGTTCATATTCCACGACACCCGGATAAAAATGCTCTCCAATTGGGCAGTCATACCTTTTTGGAAGCTCCATCGTGCAGGTCGAATGTGACCTATGCGACTCTCCTATATATAAAAAGGTCACATGTGCGAGCCTTAAATCTAGTCACTGGTTTACTAGGTTGCTCGGTTGCTGGGTCGCAACGTCACATTTTGTGGTACATTTCCCTGGTGCGACCTCTTGATTGTTACGACTCAATGACCTGGGGTCTCTAGGTTGCTGGGTCGCAAGGCCGCATAGTTGGTTTCTAGAAGGGTTCTGGTTCATTTTGACATTGATGTAGGTCGCGAGGTTGCTAAGTCACAAAGTACCAGATTAGAGGGGGAGAGAAACCTAATGACCTGAGGATGTTGCTGGGAGACAAAGTCACATATGGTCGAGCTTCACGAAGGTTGCAACTCTATGACTACACTTAGGAAAAAAATAGGGAAAGACCAAATCAGACCATCAATGATACCATCACCAACTTTTGAATCGAAAGTAAGTGAGTAGGGGGAATGTCTTGGGCCTGTAAATGTTGTGTGAGGGGTGTTCCTATTATCAATTATATCATCAAAAGCGAAGGGGGTTCTGAAATTTCAGACTGGTGCCAAATTTCGGAAGGTAGTTGTAGTGGCTACAACAATTGGCAATTCACTGGTAGAACATAGAATATTTTCTTGCACTTTATCTTGAGCGATGGGGGGGCTCTTAGCATGTTTTCGTTATGCCCTTGAGGGACCACTAGCTTTCTCTTCAACCTTCGTGGATTGTCTTACCAGGGCCACATTAACTCGGATTCCTATACTAAATGTTTAACATCCTAGCAGACTCACTATCAACAAATCACAATTTTGCTTCGCTGCAGGCGAGCATGGACAGTACCCCGATGGAGTCGCTGCATCACCTCTCTGCACAGGAAGCCTTTCTCCATCCTTTACCCTTATTTTTTTATGTTCTTATAAAATTTTTTGTATGTTCTCATGGAACTTATTCTTTGTGGAAATTATTTCCTAGGAGGATGAGGGATCCTGACTGATTTTATTTGTGAGAGAGGTTGTCTCCAGATTTTTATTGAGAGAATTTATGGTTTTCCCGAAAAAATTTCGTTGGTCGAAATTAAATCTTTCCCCTTTCATCGATTTTCCTGTATCATGTGTTAATTTTCAAAAGAAATGCCAAGCCTGTGCACAGGGTTGGTCACTCACACTAGGATATGTTGATTCAGCTGAGTTCCCTACAAGACATTATTCAAACTCCTACTTAGGCCAAGGGACTTCAAGATCTGTTAGTTACATGCAGAGATCTAAGCATAGATTTTCTGGTTGAGTAACAACTGTATCAACCTTTAGAGCTAGGGCATTGGAGAGAGAAACTCTTAAAAATATACTTAAGACAAGTTCTTGATTGAAGAAAACAGGGATAAAAAACAACAAATCTAGAAATCATTAATGGAAAACAAAACATGCAAGAGACGCATGGAAAATAAAACAACATAAGTGAAAGAAAATGAAAAATATATGGTACAGGGTGTGGAAACAACCCAAGGGCCAGTAAGTGAAGTGGTGTTTATGGTCATGGTCTTTTACTAGGAGAGCTTCAATTCTCCCTCCCAAGGCTTGAAATTTGTACATGGATTGGCCAATATTTTATTTAATTTGGAATGGTGCCATCCACAAGGTTTGGAACTTATTATGCTTCCCCTTTTCCTCATTGGCCTTGTCCCATTTGAGGACCAGGTCGCCGACTTTGAACTCTCTATCCCCGACAAACTTTTTCTCAAACCATATTTTTGTTTGGCTTTAGTGAATAGCAAATTTCCCCTTCGCCTTTTGTCTTCAATATTCTAGCTTAAGTAGAGTGTAAATGTGAGACTACAAGATGGGGCAAGCGGTGCCATGTCATTCTTGACATAATTGTAGGGAATGTAGGGAAATATTAGGGGGCAATATGGTTTCTTTCCCGTAGACTAGGAAGAAGGGAGAGGTCTAAAGAGAAATTTTGGGCATGACTCAGTCGGCCCAGAGGGCATTGTGCCAGTTTTGTTGTTGGGATAGCAAATTATTCTTGATGATATAGATTACGTTCGTGTTGTTTGACTCATATATCCCATTACTTTGTGGGTAGTATTTGGCAGAATGTTTCAAAATGATACCATTTTCAAGAGAAAAATCATACAATTTAAATGATGAAAAATATGTAGCGTTATAGAAAATGATAGATATTAGAATGTTGAACCAGGTCATAATGTGTTGATTAATAAAATCTATTAGCTCTTGTTCGTTGATTTGGAAAAACGGTACCACATCAACCCACATTGTAAAATAGTCTATGGTTGTAAGGATATAACAATGTTGTTTTGTTGTTTTGAGGATTGTGGTAGTATATGTCCGATAACGTCCAAACCCCATTGCTGGAATGGTTCATCTACTATGATAGACTGTATCAGAGTGAATGACTGGGCTTCTCTACCAACATATTTTTGACATAGGGGTCATTTGCAAGCATAGGCATGAGCATCCTTAAACAAGGTAGGCCAATAGAAACTGGCTCGCATGACCTTGTGTGTTGTTGTATCACCTGCATATTTTCCCCTGGCTGGTCCATCGTGTAGCTCCTTTAGAAATTGTTGTGCATCCTCAAACTCTAAGCATCGTAACATGATGCCATTGTGGTGCTTGCGAAATAATCTTCCCTGTAGCATTTGGTAGGAAGAAATTTTGAGCCTTATGGCTCGTTTCTGTTTCACCATTAGGGTTGGATCCAAAGTCCCCTGACCAAGATATTGCATAAGGTCCGAGTACCACGATGATAATGCTAATGTGGGTGCATGATCTATTTGGTACATTTCAATTTCGTGTTCCTAACACTCTCCATTATTTTTTTTGTTGGCCAACTGCTTCATCGGCCAACTTGCATAACATGGGGCCTTTAATTGCATGTGTGGGTTTGTACTCTAGGCCATAAACCTAAAGACAGGCCATGCAATTGTCTCTCCACTCACCCAGCTCTTGCTACACGAAAAATGAACAGACCGCTGGGTGAGGGACGAAAATTGTCACATGGTTGTTTGGGATATATGGCCTAAAATGCTTTACCCCCTTGTATAGCGCATATGTTTTTTTTCAATGTATCGATATTTTATCTCGGCACATTACAACCTTGCGTTGATTAAATATATGGGTCTTTCATCCTGACTATTGTCCTTTTGGGTAAGGACGATTTCCAGTGATGAGTCAAAGCTAAAATTATACAAGACAAAACCTTTGCTGAAATCTGGGCTATATAGGGTTGGAGCATCTGCAATGGCCTTCTTAATATTGTTGAAGTCTAACTTCTCTACCTGATTCCATTTGAAGCTTCTGCCCTTCCTGATCATGTTTCTTAGTGGTTTCACAATATAGATGAAGTCATATATGAACTTGCAAAGGAATTTGATTTTTCCGAGGAAATATTGCATAGCTTTCTTGTCGCTCGAGAGGGGAATATGGGAAATGGATCTTACGTAGTCTGGATCAACAACGATGAAATTATTGGCTATAATGTGGCCCAATAAATTCCCTTCTGAGACCGTGAAAATAATTTTCTTGGGATTCAATGACATCCCATACATTCAGCACTACTCGAAAATCTATTTTAGGTGGTGGAGATGGTCATGCCTTTGTTTTGGAAATACGGTGACATCTTCCAGGTAGATCACCACACTTTTTCCCATTAATCCTTTGAATGCGATGTATATGGCCCTTGGAAAGTTACTGTGGCATTGATTAAACTGAAATGCATGCGTTAGAATGTGAACGTTCCCCACTTTATTCTGAACGTTGTCTTCAAAGGCTTGGGCTTGGCAATCAACACCTGGTTGTATCCTGAGAACCCATCCAATAAAGAGAACATATTTGAGTCTAAAATAGTTTGAGGACTCTTTTCCATGGGGGGAACGGGGTAGTTATCCTTGACGGATGCCCAGTTTAAGTTTCAGAAATCCACGCACAATCTAATTTCACCAGACTTCTTATGCGGGGACCAAGTTCGACATCCATGTTGAATGCCTAGATTTGAAAATAATGTAGCCATCTAGAATTTCCTTGAGTTCCTTATGAATTAACGGTTCCATAGTCGTATGCACATTTCTCAGCTTCTTCTGAAAGGGTATAACACCTTATTTCATAGGTATCACATGTTGGATAATCTGAGTCTCATATTTATTATATGTCCAAGAAAAACATCTTGATACCTCTTAAATAAGTTGATGAATGACCATCTTTCCTCAGGTGTGCATTGGGTACCAAGATTGACAAACTTCAAATCAGTGTCTGTTCCAACATTAATCTGCTCGTGTGATAAGGTGGAGCTTTTCACTTTGGTGTTAGGTGGCCCCTGGAATCGGCTTTTCAAATCAAATAACTTCTAGAGTGAGACAACCCCTATGGGCATAGGATTTCCCTTACCTTAATCTACTTCCTTTTACAGAGCTATATCATGCTCCTCCTCCTAGATAACGATGTCTTTGAACAGATCAGTGTTCAACATGAAGTCCAACACTTTTTTATCATCATTGAAAATGCACATATTAGTCTCATTATCGGGTAGCACAGGTCTATATACAATTTCAATAGAAAAACCATCCCTTGATGAGGTAAATCTAGCAGACGCGTTGGCCAAAGTATCAACCACAACATTATTAATCCTAGGAACCGAATTAATCTCAAAAGCATAAAAAATAGACATAAAATTCCATATCTCTTGTTGATATCCTTTCAAATGTCGTGACAAACAACAAAGGGTATTATGTACATGTCTGGTAATGATTTCAGAGTCACCGATTACATTTAGACATCAAACTTTAAGCTCAATAGCGTTCTTGAGCTTGAGTATTAGTCCTTCATATTAAGTTGTATTGTTGGTGTATTGGAACTCTAGCCTGTAAGAAATCAGAAATGTATTCTTTTGAGTGTCTCTCAGGATACAACCAACACCCGCTCCATCCTAGGTTTTGAAACCATCATAATATAAGGTCCATTTTTTTCTCTAGGTTGCCTCTAGGCTGCATGAATTTATAGACATGGAACTTATCTCGATAGCATCAGACGGAGAGTCTAGCCTGATAGTGCTAGGTGGGGGAAAAGGGAGCAAATCTAGCTAAGTGCCCAGAGACATGGGTGACTGGACAACCTGGTAGCACCCGAATGTGTTCTCTAAAAAGCACATTCATAGCTCCTCCTGGGTGAAACTAATTGGCTCGTTTGTTTCTTCAATGTCAGTGACAATGTATTTCATGTATGGCTCGATGCTGACCCTGATTTGGTTTTTTCTTCGTTTGTACGAAAGCCACAAGTGGGACCAATATGTGGCGCAGTAACCTTGGAGCTTACTTAACCAGTCTCAGCTTAGTAAAAATCGCAAGCCTCTAGAATGTCAATGAAAACTATGATGATGCATTGGTGGAATTTGGAATCTGAGGATAGCCATATTAAAAAAAAATTAGCTCGCCGAGAGTGGGGACTTGAGACCCGTCCAACTAGGTGATCCTAGAGTCAGTCTTCTCTAGCTGGATTTCAACTTCTTGCACACAGATAGGGGCATGACATTGGTTGATGATCCTGAGTCAACGAGGTAGTTATGAACATTGAAAATTTCCAATGATAAGAGAAACAAGGGCGTGGACCCCATTGAGAAGGTATTTACACCATTGAAAATATACTGGAGGTTGATAGTGGCTTGGGATGGTGTGAACCACCTGGATTTCAAGAAGGGGATGACCTACTTGCTGATGATGGGTTAGAAAAAGCTTTAAGAATTATACCACGTTGATTGGCTACCTTGGCGAGCTCATAAAATGAAATGTTAGCCTGTGGTTTCTTCATATCTTTGATAATGTTGTATCCAGACTCTAAGTGTGAGGGTACTTTTGTGGTTACCTGAAGCGAAGTGGGATACTACGAGGCACTGGGCATACTCCCAATAGTGGTGAGGCTAGTATTTTCTGAGGTCGGGGTCATGTGTTGGTTCGACTTTTTAGGAGGCAGGATTTTCCTCATGAACATTTTTCTTTTCTCTTCAAGAGCCTGATCAGCTACCATAACTTTGCTCCCAAGGTTATAAGTTCATGGAGGTTTGGGCTGGATGTTGTCGGTCATATTAACCTCTGCAAAGGATTGGGATTCCTCTCTATAGAAAAAATCGAAAGCTAAAACCGTTGATCATTAATTTTCATTGGGAGAGAACATCTCTTTCTCAGGCACGCCAGCTTCCTCCTCGAGGTCACCTACCGTCTTGTCTCATAGTAGTTCATTAACGACAATGGTCATGCTATTGATCCACTCAAGGAAGGTTCTATATGATTGAGATGCTTGATGGAAAGAACAAAAATTACCCTTGTCGATCTCCTCGACGTTGAAATTTTCATTGGGGTTTTGAGGAGGAAGATTCGGCATATTATTTTTCCTTCTAAAGAAAGTTTTTTGGGGCTTGCTACTTGAGGCAGTGTTATTGTTCTTCCTTTCTAGATGTGAGACTTTATTCATTAGGAATTTTAGAGACTAAGGAATATTTTCAAAGTCAAAGGTGTCTTTATCTTTGCCTCCTAGGTTACTAGTTGAAGGTTGCGACTTCTTGTTGGCAGACTTGGGATCATCATGATTTCCATGATCTAGGACACCTATGGAGAGCATACCTTTGTTTATGGCAAGGGCCGCATGAAATTTTTAGGTAGAGTGACCATGGATTTGCGTTTAATGAACACAACGATGTCTCATGGAGGATCCCTTGTGTAATAGTATATGGTGATGAAATCATCGCAGAGGATGTAGGGGGGGAACTTATTAAGGATAGTAGAAATTCTTTGATTGAAATATTTAGCCTTTTCCTTCTTTTGAAATTAAACATGCTCAACTCCATGAGGAGCATATAAGGGGTCTTATCCTTCGAGACTTTCTCGGAGACTCTTCCCACATCTGGATGGAAGAAACGGGTAAAGAGCGATACCAGGTAGCTGCCTTTTTTTTCAAGGTGTGGGCAAAAATATTGCAAGGCTACATCCTCATACTATACCCTCATCATCTACAAAGAGAGGAAAAAGTTACTAATATTGTATTCGGCTAATGTCCCCTTCTTAGGGTCGAAGTTGGGTAATTGTTTCTCAGGGTGCTAGGGCGTGTCGTGGAGGGGGCCTTAGATGCCCAAAGGGGACTATACCATCCAGGCGAGGGGTTGCACATGGTTAGGTTTGCGTAGTGTTCGATTGACGAGAGTTTTGACACTCGACGTGGAAGCATCGCCATCCTGTTGCGAATGCATAACATCATCTTGAGGAACCCTTAGATTTTCGATATCCCTATAGTTCCTTAGATTTTTGAAACCACAGAAATTCCCGTAGAAACAAAACTCTCGTTGGTTCCAAGGTTGGTTGAGTCAATGGATTTGATCTGTACTTCAACCCTTCCCCTTAGTTCTATTTTCTTGACCCCTTCCGAGGGCCCTCCTCGATGGTCCGTTTGTCTGGATGTCTTCAGAAAATGGTTGGTTATTCAGGGGAACGGTACCTTGCCAAATCAGATTGGGGACCCTTGTAGCGATGCTCCTCGAGCCCTCCCTTTCAAATTCCTGGGGGATTTTGGGGTCTTCAACAAGGAGCCACTCGACTGAATCCACGTAGTCTTATATAATTATACTTATAAGATGGGGTATCGAGTTTAGTAGGAAATCATAACAGATGTACTATGGACAAGACGTACATGGGTTGGGCAGTGAGCTTGTGGCGAGGAGCCTCTGGAGACCTTTGAAGAGCTAATGGGTGAGTATATGTAAGGCTCTAAATTTTTCCATTGTGACTTCATAGAATGGCGAATCCTCCTTGGGAGGAATATCCTCAAGGGGTGGGGGCCGGAGTTACCAAACCCGAGATCTTTGAAAGCAGGGCCCATGAATCGGTGTTCGGGGGTTTGCAGGTGAGAATTAATATCTTGCTGGGAAATTTCTGGGCAAGGGCATGTATCAGTATCTGCAATATAGGCCTTCCCTCTAGTGCAAAATCTGTTGATGGTTTAAAATGTATCGCCAACAATAAGGGGATCTCCCCAGTGCACAATCCCAATTAAACTCTACACTGTTTGGTTTAGGGATCCCATCTGAAATGTAGGACTGGTTGCCATTGAGTTGGTGAAGATGGTTTTCGGATAGGGAGGGAACTCATTGAAAATGAGAATGCACAGATGTTGAACAAACATAAGTCTATGATTGACGAATGCCCTGTGCAACATAATACCATGAATAGAAAAGTGGAATTTAAAGCATGAAACTTATGAAAAGCATTGTTAGAAAAAATTTACCAAGTCCATACTTATAACGATATTCACTTAACAAACAAGTAACATTTTGTGATATCTAATAATTCCATTGATAACCTATGCACATTCTAGTACATATTTAAATCAAATATTGACAAATCAATTCATCTACATGTCTTTAAAATTAGAGAATCATATATCATCCATGTGTTTTAAGGAAGCTCATAAGACAAGAGAATACATGAGTAGAAATGTGCACCAATACTTGAAGAGGAATCCATTCATTTGAAGGGACCATATTCATAGAAAAAGCACATGGGGAACTTATGTCGAATTCAATAGTAAGATCCAATAACACTTATTTTTATTCATCAAAAGGAATACATTCAATAAGAAATAATGTGTCTCTCTAAAAGGTCTAAAACCCAAAAGGTCCCTAAAAATTTTCCCAAAGTTGTACATATAGGCTGAAGTGGCTCTTCAGTTGCTCTTGACTCTTGGTCTCCCTAACCGTTGGGCTGAATTGCAACTAGTGCCACTTGAAACTTGAGGTCATTTGTGACCTAAGGTGATTCGCGATCTGCGACTATGGGGAGACTACGACTTGTGGATATTGTGACTTGGGGAGGCTGCGACTTGTGATTTAAATTTTATTTTGGTGAGGTGTGATACTACAAAAAATGGGATACTCTCTCTTGCACATCATCCCTAAGAGAATAACATGGTGATTGATAAGGATGGAGTATCCACCTGTAACTTATCCTTCAGGTATGTTTTCCATGTCTTATAATCAGAAGCTATTGGTATGAGCTAAGGCATGTCTTCCCTAATTCTATGCAAGCATTCCAGAGCATTTGGGATCAATGTGCCTCTCTTTGTGTTGATCTAGTTCAATAAGGCAGCCAAATTTGTATAAATATTGATTGGCTCCACACTGTACTGTGTGATGTTTTCCTTGGTCACCTGTAGGTATTTTCAGCCCGATGCTTGTCTCATTGTGTCAATAAATTTCTGGATTTCCTGTAGTACTTCCTCCAAACTCTTCTGATCTTCCAATGTTCCCATGGAGGTTATGCGATGGAATATAGCCATCAAATTTATCATGAAAATGAGGTGATCATATGTGGACATGACCTTGTCCACATCCTTGACAAGTTTTTCTCGGGATTGCAACTTCATGTGCATCTGCATTTTATCGTTTTGGGTGGTGATCTAATTCCTCTTCGGAAATGTATATGGAGCCTGTGGGTATTTCTCATAGCAGTCCAGTATGTTATTGAGTGATGTGGATGATTCCTTCAACTGAGTGGACTTCTTCCTTGTGTTTTCTTGGTTATCTTATAGAGGGGTGACTGTTTTCCACAACCTTATCATTTCTTCATAGACCTATACCATGGTCTTGCTCAGAGTATCTAATTCACTTTGAATATAGGCTTCTGATCCACCTACGTGAGCAAGCGTTAGTTCTAGTGAATTTTTCTCTACCTCTAGGGTGTTCTTCTCTTCCTCAACTTGGACAACCTTATGTTCAGATACATAGAGCTTCTTCTACAATTCTATGATTTGTCTGCTCATCTTGCCAAAATTTTCCTTTGATGTTGCTACAAAAGTAGTTCAAGCCAAGGCTATCATTACATGATTTTTTCTAGTATCTGGACCTATTTCCTTCTATATCGTGACTACTAAAGGCTTGGTTGGGTTCCTAGAAAGTTATTTTCCTCTCTCTTTCTTGATTTTGTGGATGATCTGGTTGTAGGTTAGCCATGTCAGGTCTAGTACTTCATCTTCATGCTCCTCTGAGATGCCCAAATCTGAGAGGGGCAAGTGTCCACTTGTGATGGGAGTAAGTGGGTGAATTTTGAGTGGAGGCAGACCTGTTTCCCCACGAAGCTGTAGTTTTGGTGACCCAATCTCTTTCGCTACTTCTCTAGCCTCTTCTGCTGTCTTTTGGCTTCTTCTTCTCTCCTCTTCCTCTACGCTTCCTCCCTTTGTTTCTTTATTTCTTCTTCCTTATCCTGCTCTTATTTCTTCTTTTCTTCTTCCTCTTTCCTCCTTTGTTCTTCGACCCTTTTCTGTTCTTCTTCACCCCTTTTGGCTTGTGCTTCTTCCTATTTATTCCTTTTTGCATCATCAACTTGTTTATTTATTTTCTATTCTTGATGCTACTTCTTGCATTGTTCTTCTTTTTGTCTCCTCTTGATTTCTTCTTTTTTGTTGATTTAACATATCCCACATTTTGTTGAGCTCTTCTTCCCTTTTTTGTCTAAGTTTTTTATTCTACCTTTACAAGGAACTATTTCATTGTTCCAGGTTTTTGACATCCCCTTCTTCCTCAATATTGTTTGGGGATTCATTTCCTATGGTATTCCTTGGTTTCTAGCCTTGGAAGAAGAATATCCTCCTGTCTGTAACCTTCTCTTCATGGCTAAAGCTTTGTCCTGTAAACTCAAGTTGTCTTGAGAGTGACCTTACTATTCCGCTCTCACTTGAGGTTCTTCCCGAAAGCCTAGATGTCTATGTGCGGCATACCAGTTCCTTACTTCATCCTCCAGAGTTGTCTCTCTATGTTGGTATGACTAATTGAACTTGGGCCTTTTGCAATGTCCTGGCATAATCATTTTGGGATCATAAAACCGGAAATCTAGGGGTATGAGTCGAAACCCTTTGATCTTCTTAGCTGCAACTAACACTTCCTTGAAATCTTTCACTGTGTAAGCTTTGATGGTCAGTGGGAGGGTTTTCCATGGTTTCTTATTTCCTTTACTCAATGCATTAGAGAAACCACTGGTCATTTGGTGATAGGCTTCCTATAGTAGCAACTTGTCAGTAACAAATATTGGTAATGCATGGGGTGGCTTGAAGGACCCGAAAACCCTTATTAAGGTGCCTTCCTGTATGGGAGAACAATGTGCCTCCTTGATGACTATTTCGATGTCTTTGTTTGACATGAAAGGTGGATCTTTCCCAAATAGTTGTCATTAGATTGCAGTGACAAAGGTCTCTAATATGATGTCGATATCTTTCATGTATTTCAAGTCCCATATTATATTCATATCCTTTTGGATAGGGCCTCTGGATATCAGGTCCTAGTTGTGAGACCATTGGTTAATGCGACACCGCCAAGAGAAAAATCCAATAGATATGAGGCCATGTAGAACTTGGATGCTAGTCCCTCCTCTGAAACCTTTGCGGTTGATATGTTTTCTCTTAATGTTGATATTAACAAGTGGGCCCAATTGAAGTGAATCCCATGAGTGGAAACCTCGTGCATCAAGGCGACCCGTACTGCGTTAAAGGTGTTGGTGTCTGATCTCTCATACATCCAGTACATCATAGCTACAATGAGCTAATAAAATTTCTTGAGACCTTCCGTCTTGTATTCCTAGTCTTTCTTCCCCTAGAACTTCTCGGCGTCCTCCCACCAACTCTTTAATGTGTCCTGAATCGGAACATTATGTGTTGCTACCCACCAGGTATTGAAGGATTCCTCCTTCTTAGGCAGTGAATAATATTCTTCGGTGTCTTGGGTGGTTATGTTGGAAAAATGTTTCTCAGTGTGATCCATTATGACCCAATTCTTGGAATTCATTTTCTACAGGATCTAGTCGATGACATCTATGCATGGGAAGATCAGAGGTTCTACTACTACGTAGTGTAGTTTCGACCTTTTGACATTTATGTACACTTGGAAGTCGGCTAGGTCTGCTGGAAACTCTCGCCTCGCGAACTCCTGGTACATATCTTACCAAGTCATCTTGGAATTTTTGTTGAACACATAAACTATGTCTCCATAGATGGGAGTCCCTAACGGAGGTGAGTCACTTTCTAGTATATCGATTTTTGGGCTCCACTTATATCTCCTGACTGTTGGGGGTGCCATATCACCCGAGGTAGAGGAGATTGAAACAAAATAGAGCTCAGCTTCCATGACAACTAGATAAAATCACTCTCTAATTGGGTAGTCATACCACTTTGGAAGCTTCGTCATGCAGGTTGAATGAAACCTATGCGACCCTCCTATATATAAGAGGGTCTCATGTGTGAGCCTTAAATGCACTCTATGGGTAGCTAGGTATATAGCCCGCTAGGTCGCAACGTCACAATTCTTGGTCAATTTCCCTAGTGTGACCTCATGATTGTTGCAACTCAGCGACCTAGGGTCGCAAGGTCACATAGTTGGTTTCTGGAAGGGTTCTGCGACCTTGAAACCTTGATGTAGGTCGCAAGGTCACTAAGTCGCAAAGTATCAGCATAGAGGGGGAGAGCGACCTGGTGACCTGGAAACCTGAGGAGGTCACTAAGTCACAGGGTCTTCTATGATTGAGCTTCGTAAGGGTTGTGACTGTACGACTACACTTAGGCAAAAAATAGAGAAATACCATATCAGATCATCAATGATACCATCACCAACTATTGACTTTAAAGTAACTGGGCAGGGGGAATGTCTTGGGTCTGTGAATGTTGCCTTAGGGGTGTTCCCATTATCATGGATCTTGTCAAAATCAAAGGGGGTTCTAAAATTTCAGATTGGTGCCAAATTTTGGAATGTAGTTGTAGCAGCTAAGATATTTCCCTTTGCAATTCAATTAAGTAGTCTAGACAATGAATGGAAATTAGTATAATTTCCTTTCTTGTCCTTAGAATTGGTGTTAATCCTTATTCCTTGTAAAAATATACATTAAATAAATAAATTAGTGCAATCTAGTGTAGCTTCTTTTATTTCCAATAGATTTATGGTTATGATCTACTTTTAGTCTTAGGTTGTAGTTAGAAGTGTGACAAACTTCCTCTTCCAGTGTAGCCCTACTTACTAGCACCTCATTGTAGAACTAATATGAGGATGGCATGAGTATATATCATTTTTGTGCATATAGCACTGTCACCTCCAATTTTGTACGAACCCTTGGGTTGATAAGTAAATTTGAGTAGCCTTTGGGAGTTGCAACAACCTTCGTGGAAGGCCAGGGCTCATGAGAATGGACATGGGAAACACAACAGTAAAAGGGAAAATTCAAATATAAATAATTCAAGGAACATAAAACATAAAATATTCAACAACATAAAAACTCAATCCCCATGAATTTTGGTCTCCCCAATGGCTCAAGATTAAAATCTCAGGAAATTTTCAATCATTCCTTCCTGATGCACCATTCCACATTACAATCTTATTTCAATGCCACTCAGTCTAGTGATACTACCACATGCACTCAGTTTTTAGTGTTATTCTTGCAAATTACACATCGTTTTATACCCTATCATGTCGTACCAAGCATGTTGTCCTATAATTGCACACACATCTCCATCATTCGTAACATGTCTTTAAAATATAGGACATAATTGGTCATGTGTGTATCTAAGAATAATTTCCAAAATCAAAATTTTCATACACATGAGCATATCTTTTCTTTTATATTCATGCGTACACAAGTTTATAAATCAATTTTTTAAATAACAAAACCATCAACATTTAATACGGTCAACCTCTTTTCCCATGCCAACAATTCATGTCATATTCAATCTTTGATATATATATATATATAAGTGTATCAAGATTGAACATTCAATAGACAATCAACACCTAATTAATCAATCACGATGCTACACCTAATATTCACTATCATAACCAAGCAACAGACATAATCCACAATTATAGTGCTACCATCAAAACCAAGTTAGTATACATCGAAACCTAACATTCTTTAATAGAGCCACAAAATATCATGCCCTCAATCATATGAGGCTCTAGGCCTAACCCATGCATACAATAATATTTATAAATCCCAATCAGTATATATACGTATTCCTGTCATTTAGTGAACCGAGCAGTGTTATACATAATACACATCGCATAGGGATTCTTCCCTAAATCCCTCAAATATCATGACCATAGTTTTTCCAAGCATATGAGATCACATATCCCAACCAATTGTGGTGGTATGGTACAAGTAACTCACTACCCTATAGGTAGTTGTGAACAAATAAAGTAAAGACAAATTCCAAGGCCACAACCACCAACTATCTAATCTTCAAATTTTGAAATATAAAATGTATGCATTAATAAGGCATTTATCACAATAACATGTTCAATATCTTTGAAATCCAGATCAACACTATGAGTAGGATGCCATCATACTCACATTCATATATTATTATTAGAGTGATCTATGTCCCAAAACCATGGATTCATGCATTAATAATGTGCAAGTAGTACATCAATTATATACCGAATTTTAACACCTAAGCTGTAATTTATAAATTTTTTGAAAATTAATTATGAGACCCATTTTTTCGGGAATTTTGTTGCCACTTACCCATGATAAAGCTTACTCAGTCCAATTTTTGAACCTGGATGCTCTGATACCACTTTGTAATAACCCCATCCTAATCATGGGGGATTCTCTAGGGGAGAAATTCCATACCACGTGCATTCATATAGGGGATTATATATTCAGAAAAAAAATGACACAATATATTGAGCATATAATAGGGGGTAAAGGATCTTTATATTGGTAGGTATAAAAAATGGAGCTCAAAGTTAATGAAAAATATAAAGGGGTATAAAAAATGTTCATGAAAAAATGGATATCTAAAATATCTAGTGAAAGTAAGGGATTTTTAAATTGGGAAGGTGTATTGGGGTCATATTGGTAGGGGGCTAAATAATGTGAATTTTATAGGTATTTTCCAATATGTAGTCAAATTTTGTGTATGGTTTAGTATTCCATGAACGAACATGATATGTCATGGGTTTATTAAGTCAACCCCCCATGATCCTAATCCTCAAGATAACATAGATTGAGAGGAGTTGGTAACTATGTTAACCCAAGATCCAAGATGTTATTATGGAAATGGGACCTAAAAATTTCAATCTTTTCAACTTACTTAAGACATTAGTTTGACACCATCACTGTGTTTCTCTCGTAAAGTCGACTTTGGGGATATCAACCTTTACCTCAATCCAAACTTCATATTAAGAGATGTGAAAATTACAATTTTGAAAAATTGGAGAGAGCCACATCATTATCTTCATTATGTGGCAACCATGTGCCTGCACCCACCTAGCTAATCTCCCACTGCCACTTGACATTTACTTACTAGTTTCTGACCCATTCATGTGTTTTTGTTCCATCACCTTATTCTTTGCATTAAAATTAATAACCACTTGATGATCATCATAAACCGTCAATATTCCCATATCCTAGGCTCCATTACCTGACTCCTCTCCCTTTTAGAACCTTCAAAATCCATCTAGAGTTCACCCTGTAGGATAACCCATTTGTGGGGCCGCAAATTTGCACTAATGGATAGGATGATGGGTTCATGTGTCTGCCCACGGGGGCTTCACTGCGGGAGAAATACCATATCATGTGGGTTCATATTGGGGGATATATAATGAGGAAAAAATGATGTAATATATATATTGGGGGATATATAGTGGGTAAAGGGTTTTTATATTGAGAGGTATAAAAAATCGAGCTCAAAATTAATGAAAAAATATAAAGGGTTATAACAAATGTTAATGAAAAAATGGATACCTACAATCTATAATGAAATTAGGGGATTTTTAAATTGGGAAGGTGTATTGGGTTTATATTGCTAGGCGGTTAAATAATGTGATTTTTAGACATATTTTTCAATATGTACCCAAGTTAAGGGTGTTGTTTCATATGCTATAATCACACGTGATATGTTAGACGTTCATTGAGTGAAGCCCCTATGCGTCTGCTACAGTGGCTTCAACTTAGTACATCTCATGACCTCTTAAAATTTCATCCATATCTCACACTTGGGGAGGTAATATCCATGATTACATGCCCTAGTGGGTCCACATTATTGTGTCATCAATAATTTTCATTGTTCCTGGGAATTCATCTTACCTACGACTTTGGCGATCCCACTCTTGCCATCCTAGCCCAACCTATGTCATCAAGATGTTCCTCTCACACAACCATTTTGTGGGCTTATGTGAACGATACCTTCAAGATGATGTCATCTCGGGTCTCCCTTTGGTCATTTATTTCCCTACTTCATCTCAACCGACCATTACATGAATTTTATGCTTAGTCATGAGTCACAATCATATGGGCTAGCGGCTTGGTCTTCAAGCACACCTTCCTGCAACCTAATAAGTCCCACTATGACCATGAATAAGGTTTACAAGGCTAAGAATATGGCTTTTGTTGTGCCATTTACAAGGTTTATGACCATGGATTTGCTACGGTGGTTTCGCCCAAGATTTGTGCCATGGTAAATATACTCAATATTGGATTTGATGGTTTTATAAAGGAATTATCTTGCCTTGAACTATTAACATAGTTGGCTTGGAGGAGGCGCTTATCTTTCATATATTGGCACAACAGTCTCCAACACCAACAAATATTTTACTTCACAAATTCTACTAGCACTTACATGGGTGTGTTAAAATTACACTTATATCACATGCATATGTGTGTGTGTGTCTATAACTAAGCTATCGTTTCTGAGCTTAAAAATATTGAACCAGAACTTAATGGAAATTTATTTGGGAATTATTTTAAACATGAGAGGGGATTTTCCATTCAAATTTAATGATATCCTCATCCATTATTGACTCATACTCATTTAAATATCTGTATTCCTATTAACAACAACCAAAAAAACAAACTCATGGGAGAAAAAAGAGTACCACACCATTCCCATAACTTCTACAAAAAGTTAACATTCTATAGTAAAGTAAGAATCTAATTCCAAATAAGATTTATAAGCCCAAACCTGTTAGGTTCCTATATTAATAGTGTAGTCCCTTATTGTTATTTTTTTACCCTTATTTTCCCCATATTTTTATTATTGTGCCCCATAAAGCCCCACTATTGATATTGTTGTGCCCTTACATTATTATTGTTAGGTCGACTAGGATTCTATTGTGACCCAGTGGACTCCATAATTAGAAATGAGGATTTATCATTTCAATCATTCAGGAATTGTTGATTTATGTAATGTAAAGGAGGTTTCCCCCTTAAAGTGGTTGAATTCTAAGGCGATGATCTCTCTTTTCTTCTATTTTTGGCGCTGGTTTCATAACATTTGGTATCAAAGCTTTGGATTTTAGGGTTTCGCTACTTCAAACAGGTCATCATGAAATTTTTGCTACAAATTTTCAGACGCTAAAAAAAAACCATTTCTAAAGAAATCTTGAGGAGGTTCGTGTAAAAATTTCAGATCTTCATTCAAAATATTTTAGGAGATATGATCTGTTCAAGTTAGGGTTTTTGCAGGCTCTCGAATTTCATCTGAAAGAGGTGACCTTTTGATAATCAGCATAACTCTCTCTCTGAGCATCGGATTGGAATTATGTAAAAATTAGTTGAAAGTACACGGACTATACTTTCCTGTGTAGAAATTTCAGAGCCAAAGGAGGAAACTCTGACACGTGGCATGCCGTACAAGTTCAGTCTATTGAATGAGGCCACAATTAGGTCATTGTGGGAGATTGGGAAGAAATTTTTCTTGAAGAATCCAAATCAGGTTATACCCATGGCATTGGAACGAAGACTCAAAGGGATATTTCATGACCAAATATCAATTCTATGGGATCCAAAATCACAGAGATACGTTAGTTCTAATATCAAGCTCCTAAAAGAAAGAAAACGGAGTGTATTTGTTTTCAAATTGCATAAGTCTTGCTTAAAAAATAAGTTTGAAGTGTTTTCAAGGGCATATTCAAGAATAGATATCAATATTGTGTTCTAAAATGCCCCATAAAATTAATTCAACACCCATTAAGCCCTCAGAGGGCTCTAATATGACTCATGAAGAGGAAGAACTGCAACATGATATATCAAAATTACAAGAGCAAGTGCATCAAATTTACTCTTGCAAAGAGAAACACAAAATGAAATGGAAGTTTTGAAGAAACGTGTGGAAGCTAATATGGATGGTTTGAACCATAGATGCGAGTGTCTAATTGAGGCCATACTTGTCACATTTCTCCTCCTCTGTAGGGCAGCTGCCACAGCCAGATGGTTCTGACAGCGCATGGCTCAAGCAAGGATGCCTTTAAATCGACAGATGCCCAACCTGGCGTCATTAATCACCTTCTTGTCACCTACTATGAGTGCATTAACTACCATCCTCCCTCATTATTCTCCCTCCATCTCTCTGCTCATCTGGATAGCTTCACCACTGTGTGCCCTGCCCTTCATTATCTACTAGCCCACCCGCTCAAGGCCTCTTACCACCTCTCTGTCAGCAATCCAACTTGCGCTCCTTCTCCTTCTTCCAACTCTGACACCTCAATGCCACGCCACCATCGTATGAAATTCCATTGAGGCCAAGGTCGAGGCCAGCCTTCCCTTCCTCCACTTCCTATCTATGAGGATTGCTGGGTGGAATTCACACTCAATGTGAATTCATCTGAAGCTCCGTACCAGCAAAGAATGTCGGACCTCATTTCCTTGCGCATTTCTGAAGCCCCTTCCAGCTCTTGTAGCTTAGGTTCAAGGAAATAATGCACAAATCCACATTGATGACATCCATCCTTCAGTAACCCGAGAAATATATGCCTTTTCCCACCAATTCCGTGATGAATTCTTCAGGTAGCAATAATGGCAGCAGCTCAACAGAGGATGATAATGAAGCATTCTTGGGTGCACACTCAGCCTCCACGCTAGAACAGACTCCCTAGCTATCGAAGTAGGAAGATGACCTCTCAGACTACGACTGTTTCGTTGTGGAAGAGCCACCTCCAGAAGACATTCATAATGAAAAACACTAGAAAGACTAGCGCCACAATGCCTCTTTTTTTTTTTTTAATTACAGCTCAATTTCAGTTTTTTGTCTACTTACTCTCTGCACAGTAATTTTATATTATGGGTACTTATGTAATGTGTTGGTTTCCCCATATGGGGCAGCACCCCTCCTGCTACATGGTCTAGTTTCTGGGCTAGTTTCCCCACCAGAGGCAGTCCCTTTTTTTTTTTTTTTGAACATCTTATTTCTTGCTGGAATTTGCTAGCACAAAAAATTTGGTGGGAATGTTTGAAATGTATCGATGTATATTTTTTTATTATATAATAGAAACTACACATATTTAGAAAAATAAAATATGGATGGTTTTAATAAAGGCATGGAAGCTAATATGGATGGTTTGAAGAAATGCGTGGGAGCTAAGATGGATGGTTTAAAGAATGGCATGTAAGTTAAGATGGATGACATGGAAGCTAACATGGAATATATGAAGAATTATCTAAAAGAAAACATGGAAGCTTTTAAGGAAGGTTTGACAATGTTGATACAAGAAATGATTCCTAATGGTGAAAAGGTAGTACAGGAAAATGAGAAAAAATAAATGTTAATCGTGATTTTATAAACTATAATGTTGAAAGTAATACCCATCATATTCCAAATATGGATATGACTAAGTTTTATGGCAAGGACCCCATTACATGGATACTACATATGGAGCAATATTTTGATCTCCATAATGTGCAAAACACACAAAAGGTAAGCATTACAACTTTACATTTAGAAAAAAATACATTTGTATGGTATTGATGGCTTTGCTCTCATAAATATTTTTGCACTTGGTCAATTTTTACAGAGGAAATGATAGCACATTATGAGGATACAAAGTGAAACCCCTTCTTTAGCCAATTGATAAATCTCAAACAAAATGATACAATGATGGGGCACTTTAAGGACATCTGAAAATTGAATATAAGGGTGATTGATATTCCAGAGGAACATGGGTTTGATGTCTTTATAGGTACTTTAAATGATAACATCCGACACGAGGTTCGCCTTTGGGAACCTGATTCATTGGAGAAGGAATTCAGGTTGGAAAAAAAAATTGAAAGTAAAATTATGGTGACAAGGAAGCCTACCACTCACATCTATAAAGGTGGAAGTGTTGCTACTCCTAGACTTCCAAAACCTACAAGGTTGACACCACAACAATTGGAAGAAAAAAGAGAAAAAGGGTTTTGTTAGAGTTTTGATATAAAATATACTAAAGGTCATAAGTGTGCTGAGAAGAAAATATTTTACATAGATTGTGAAGAGGAGGAAGAAAATGAACAAGAAACTTCAAAAGAAGAGGATATACATCAGGAACCAAGCCTAGAGAAAGAAGAAATGAGTCTGACCATATACTGTAATGCATTTGCAGGAATTAACATTCCTCAAACTCTCAAGATATAAGGACATATCAAGAATAAAAATGTAATAGTTTTGATTGGTTTAGGTAGTACCCATAATTTTATTCATTGTAAGGTAGCCAAGGAATTGAATTTCTTCCTATACCCAGAACCAGAATGTGAGGTGATGGTTGCAAATGGAGGGACTATAAATTTCTCTAGAAAATGAAATAATATCAAGCTAACACAAGGGGAATATGTATTGAATAGTTCAATGGTTTCCATTCCAATAGGAGGTGTTTATGTTGTACTAGGACTACAATGGTTATAATCTTTTGGGACAGTAGCTTTTAATTTTCAAGAAATTTTCTCCAATTTTTTTTCGGAAGAAGAGGAAGTTGAATTACGGGGTATTGCAAGGAAGCCAGAAAATATAATAAGCTCTAATGTCATGAAAAATATTCAGAAGAAAGAACAACGAGGCATAATTTCATAATTGTACTCACAAGAAGTTCCAACATCAAAATCATCTATTTCTCCATACCTCCAAAAATGCATGGACAATCATTCCAAGGTGTTTGAAACTCCCAAATGACTCCTACCTATTCATGATAATGATCATGCTATTCATTTTATTAGAGGAATTTTTCCTCCAAACATCAGGCCTTAGAGATATCCTTATGTCCAAAAGAGTGAAATTGAACGTATGCTTGCAGAAATGTTAGAGGCTGGTATAATTCAACCTAGTCAAAGTCATTTCTCCTCTCTAGTATTATTGGCTCACAAGAATGATGGATCATGGCGCATGTTTCTAGATTATAGGCAACTCAATAAGCTCACTATTAAAGATAAATTCCCCATTCCTGTGATTCATGAATTATTGGCTGAATTACATGGAGAAATTTGTTTTACGAAGTTGGATCTTCATTTAGGATACCATCAAATTAAAATGAAGACTGAAGATATTCCGAAAAAAAAATTTCAAACTCATGAGGTTCATTATGAATTTTTGGTCATGCCTTTTGGCCTTACCAATGCACCTTCTACATTTCAAGGGTTGATGAATTACATTTTTAAACCCTTCCTTATAAAATTTCTGTTAGTATTTTTTGATGATATACTAATCTACAGTAGGTCTTCGAAGGATCATGTAAGACATATTGACAAGGTGCTCAAAATATTGGAGGAGAACCAATTATATGCAAAAACCTCCAAATGTTTATTTGGAGTACAAGAGGTGGAATATCTGGGTGATATTGTGTCTCAAGAGGTTGTTAAGGTAGACCCTAAAAAAATTAAAGCCATTAACGAATGGAAATTACCCACAACCATAAAGAAATTGCAAGGATTTCTCGGGTTAACAAGGGATTATTGCCAGTTTTTTAAGAATTATGGGAGAATAACAACACCTCTAACAAAATTATTGAAGAAAGATGAATTTTCATGGACTCCTTAAACAACTAAGGCCTTTGAACATCTTAAAGAGGATATGTGCCTAGCACCGGTCTTAGCTAAGCCAGACTTCACAAAAACCTTTATTATGGAATGTGATGCCTCAGGAAATGAAATTGGTGTTGTTTTAATGCAATAAGGAAGATCCATTGCTTTTGAAATTCGTCCAATCAAAGGAAAGCATTTACATAAAGCTATTTATGAGAAAGAAATGTTGGAAATACTACATGCACTAAATAAATGGCCACCTTACCTAATGGGAAGACACTTCAAGGTAAAAACTGATTATGATAGTCTTAAACACTTTTTGGAAGAAATACTATCTTCAGAAGAGAAACAAAAATGGGTCACAAAGATGTTGGGTTATGACTTTTAAATCATCTACAAAAAAGGGAAGCTAAATGTTGTTGCAGATGCACTCCTAAAAGCAGATGAGGAGGTGGAAGCATTGCTTTGTGCTATTTCTATTATCCAAATAGATTGGATAACCGAATCAAGGGAGGAATGGAGGAATGACGAAGAAGTATGGAAACTCATTCAAAATTTGCAACAAGATCCTAGTACATCCAATGCATTTAGTTGGAAAAATGATCCCTTATGGTACAAATATTTCTTATATCTTTTTAATAATTTCAAACTAAAACAAAATATTCTTTTGTAATTGCACACCTCTCTCGTAGGAGGAGACTCGGGACTTTTTAAAAATTACCACATAGTGAAGAAAGAATTTTTTTGGGATGACCTTAAATATGATATCAAAAAGTTTGAGGTAGAATGTTTTCCTTTCCAGCAAAATAAAGTTGAGACAATTAAGACCCCAGGTCTTCTAAAACCTTTACCCATTCCAAGTCAACGTAGGGGGGAGGTTTCAATGTATTTTATCACAGGTTTACCTAAGTCCCAAGGAAAGAGTGTCATCATGGTGGTAGTTGATAGTACCAAGTATGAACACTTTTGTGTATTAGCTTATCCATTTAAAGCAAGTAAGTTGTTTATGCATTTATGGAAGCAATTCAAAAGCTACATGGATACCCAAATATTACTGTAAGCGACAAAGATCCCATTTTCATTGGAAATTTTTGGAAGGAATAATTTTCTTGTTTGGGTACTCAACTAGCCCATAGCTCATCTTATCATCCTCAATCTGATGGGAAAACTAAGATAGTTAACAAATGTTTGGAAGGATATATTCATTGTTTTGTATCTAATAAACAAACACAACGGGTCAAGTGTTGGGAAAAATACTGAGAGGGGGGGGGGGGGGGGGTGAATCAGTATTTATAGCATACTCAAAAATTTTTACTTTTTCTTTCTCTAAAACCCATACACTACTTTACTGAACACAACTCGCATATACACGTGGATAACCTTCATGAAACTCGCGTATATACAAAGATCTTATTATGCATTTAGTTCTTTACATAGATCTATGCATCATTCATTCATCAGATGTTTAGTTAGCAGTAAGCATGTGCAGTAATAACAGAATAAACCATCACACATAAGAAACACACATGAACACCAGGATTTAAGGTGGAAACCCAAGTCAGTAGAAAACCACCGCTGTCGTCGTCTCTATCTTCAATATTTTTATTATAAAGAAAACATCTTACAACCATGTACTGGCGTAGACTCATACTAGCACGCAGGTACCCACCTGCAGAAGGCTACAACCTTCTCTCATTTACCAACCTCTCTTGGAAGGGAGCTACAACCCCCTGCTCTCGTTTACCAGCCTCACCTGGAAGGGAGCTACTAACCCCTGCTCTCGTTTACCAGATACCACTGGAAGGGAGCTACAACCCCCTCACTGAAGGCTTCGACCCTCAACAACACCATGGACCACGTTTCATCAATTTTAAAACTGGATCCAATAGCTTCCATACAACATACCTTGTAGGCCACTTTTCATCAGATTTTCAGACTAGACCCACTCCATACATTTAAGCTCATCGTTCATCAAACTCAAACTTATAACCCCATCAATTCATTCATTGAATCATCAACCAATCAACCATCAACTTGATCTTCAATTAACATAATCAAAAACATATTCATTATTCAAACAACCCATATCTGTATGAATACATTATTGACAGATAGCAGTAAAACAGCAAAACAGATCAGACATTTCATACCACATACTTCAGCAAAACCCTAGATTCCATATGCGCTTTTACTTCACTAAACCTGCGTATGTACGTGTTTTCATGCAGACCAACCCACGTATACTTCTGTGCATTATTTATAAAACTCTATCTTCCCATACGCGCTTTTCCTTAAGCAGACCCGCGTATACACGCGCTTTTACTGAAGCTAACCTGCGTATACATCTGTAACCTTTTAGGACAGTGCAGTTCTTCAGATTAGATAAACAAATCAGATTTCATCATTTACTTCATAAATTATTTCACCTCATCTTAGATCTAAACATTCCATAAAAAGATCTAGAAAATACATATACATTTCATATCTAGAGATCCCTCTTCATCATTTTCTTCATTGGTGCATCATAGATTCAGATCTATCAATCAAGAACAGACTTCATCCATGCAGATATTCCTTAGAGATATTTATTCATTCACAACCCTTACTCATGCACACCCTTGCACAATGATTTCCTTCTCCTTATATATATTTATCTTTTGTCAATACCATGAGCGAAAACCACACAACTTCCGATGGTATTCCTGGACGGGATCAAATATATAATCAAGCGCTCAATACTTTGGGTCAATACCATGGTAAAGTCCCCTAGTTTTATAAATTTAGAGCAAAATAGGGCATACGCGACTTGGCACATACTTTTCCACGTGCATACGCTACTTCGCCTTAACAAACCCGGGTATGCCTTGTGACATACCTTGTTCAACTATGACTTCGACTTTTGAGCTATCAACCTGGACCAGAAGCAGCCAGACTACCACACAACTGAACGTCAGTTTTCATCAAGGACAACTTCATCAGACAGGTTCCATCAAAGTCAACACATTGTATCACACTGCCAACAATCTCCCCTTTAACTCATCAAGAAGGTTGTCATCAACTTTATCAAGTAGGTTGCCATCAAGGAAAACACTCTGCATCATATTTCCAACAATATTATTTCATCAAGTATGTTACCATCAACTTCATCAAGTAGGTTGCCATCAAGGACAACGTATGCCAACAATCTCCCCCTTTGGACTTGATGGCAACCATGATGGTGTTTGATCATCACAACAGATAGATACATTGAATATAAACATTATGTAAACACCATAATTCTCTCCCCCTATTCAAACACCATGCTACTCTCCCCCTTTGACATCAAGGGCAAAGGGCGGATCAAAACCAAAAAAAAAGGTTTTTCTCCTCGTGTAGAAAGAAGAGCTCTGCAGATCTAATGTGCATTGAAGTTACCATGCTCCCCTCGAGTTCATGCTGAATCTTCAAACATATTTTTCAATGAATTACATGACTCTATGACCTTTCCTATCACCAAGGACTCATACTTACATCAATGATCCAACCAAGTGGATTTCCATATGTGACTCAAGTACCCAACCAAGTGGGTTTACACATTTTGACTCAACTACCCAACCAAGTGGGTTTAAAAATTTGACTCAGTCCTAATGTTGGAATACTTACATCATAGTTCCAATATGTCTTTCATCAAATTACAAATATGGAATTCTTAATCAAGACTCATGGAATCTCAATCATGAGATTAGGATCACAACAAATCAATAGAATGCCACAATGCATCCTTCCACATATTTAATCTGCTGCCCTTAGCTGCAGACCCTAACACTTTCAACAAGCAAATGCAGGTCTTCATCACATAGAATGAAACAGAATTTCTTAAAAATATAAATTGCCCAAGAGATACCAAAGAGTGCATAGCTGCCAAAGGCAGTTAATGTCGACCGTAAGAATTTGTAAAAGAAATACCCATACGGGTTAAAGTCTAGTCGCGCGATATACGAATGTCTTCAGAAATCTAAAATCTGAACTGATCTTCAGTCAACTGATCCTCTGCATGATAGAGACCACTCTCAGCTTCCGTCTGAGATATTTGAATGCTTCCCTGGGATTTATGAGAGAAGAAAGATAGGACAATGTAGCTATGTTTTCAAGTGTCATCCAACATTTGTAGCATAAGTGCATCAGTAACCAGGCCTTCATACTTTTGCAACATCAACAAATTCTTCCCAATAGGAATTATCATATCAGAATAATTTTCTTCAATAAACAATATGTGTTAAGCAATCATTCATGTGATCTGTTATCACCAAGAAATTCAAGATTTATCATGATATACCATGTGAAGGAAAAAAAATTCTCAACCGTAGAAAAATCATCAGCAACAAATTCTGCATGATCTATCCTTATCTCTGAATCATAAGACCGCCATCTCATCCATGTGTGAAAAGAAATCAGGGCTCATCGATAATCTCATCATAAGAAACCATGTATCATGTCATCATCATTTGAGCATGAATATTATGAGAACTAAGAAATAAGCAGACACAATGCCAACAATGCAATCATTAGTAGTTATACTGGTGCTCCCCTTGAACCTGTATTCCTAATCTTTAACTGTCTCACTGATTTCCTTAACAGAAAGGCATACGCTTCTGTCTTCAGTGTAACTCGCGTGTATACGCGGCTTTTGTTCCGTCAAACCGCGTATGGAAAGAGAAATACTGAAAATTTCACACTTTCTTCTCCCCCTAAATTTGTACTTCTTGTACCTGTCTACATCAGATGCACTGTCAGAAATAAACATTACCAGAATTACCAAGCCAACCATGGGAGTCATCATACATTTCTCCCCCTGTGATGATACATTACTGATTCCTATAATGTATCTCACATCACTTCTGCAGTCATTATGTGAAGTAAGCTTTAGAAGTGGATGACTGCAGTAGGGTCAATATTCCCTACGTTTCTGACCGGTCCTCCTTCCTTTTCCAGCTTTGCTTGAAATTTCTTTTAGTGTGCTGAAAATTCTCCAATTTCTCAAATTTGTTCATCCTGCATTCTTTTTCTACATGTCCATACTTGTTACAGGCATAACATCTTGCATGACCAGAAAATTAAGCATAAGGATCATAATGTGTTTTTCTGTTCTTACTTTTATTGCAATCAGCTGCTTTATGACCATACTTGCTACATGAAAAACAATATCCCTTGAAGAAACCAGAGTACCTTTCTGTGTAGAATCTGTTTGTATGTGACTGAAACATTCTGCTTCTGCAATTGGATGCAACATGCCCATAATTATGACATTTAAAGCATTCAACATTATTGATGCTTCTATAGTTAGGAGGGAAAGATTTCTTTTGAGAGTTCATGATTGTTGGTTGACCTTTTGTTTCTTCCAACACTTCAGGTTTTGCATTGATATCCTTTGAATCTTTAGCACTTCCTTGTGAACTAGATTCTCCTTTAACAATTTCATGAAAACCAAGACCAAATTTAATAGAGGGAGACCTTTGACTACTAATAATATTGTCCAGAATCTTAATGCTATCTTGAAATCTCAAGAGTTTATCTTTTTCTTCTAATTTACCTTTCAAAATATTTACCTCAACCTCCAAACTTTGGCATTGCTTCTTCATGCTTTCTTCTTTCCTTCTTCCTTCTTCTACTTGATCATTCAATTTTAAAATCTCTTCCTTCAACTCATTTTCTTGTTCTTCAAAAGTTTGTAAAAGTTATTCATTCTTCTTATTTGATTTTTCCAGATCTTCTTTGAGGGAGATGATTTCTGCTTCAAGTCTTTCACTTCGATTGGTTACTTTGTCCTGCTATCTTTGATACATTTCTATCCGTTTTCGATACATTTCTATCTGACCATTCATCATATCTATATGTTCTTTCATTCTAGAGATCATTTCTTTGTAGATAGATTCTTGCTTATTAGATAATCTTTGTTGTTCTTCAACTTTACTCTTGAGAGCTTCTTCTAGATCCATAGCATTACTTTTACTATCTTCACCATTGCATGCACAAGAAGGTGAATCACAAGAACAACAATAAGTACCTGTTTTATCTTCTTCATTTTCTACTGCACATGTTTTCTGAGATATCTCCTTTTGAGTAGCCTTCTTCTTTTGATTCCTTCCCATTGTGATGGATCTCCTTCAAGCGATCAAGCTTCTGAAAAAGGACCTGCTCTGATACCAATTGTTGGGAAAAATACTAAGAGGGGGGGGCGTGAATCAGTATTTAGAGCATACTCAGAAATTTTTACTTTTTCTTTCTATAAAACCCATACGCTACTTTACTGAACACAACTCGCGTATACACGTGGATAACATTCATGAAACTCGCGTATATACAAATATCTTACTATGCATTTAGTTCTTTACTTAGATCTATGCCTCATTCATTCATCAGATGTTTAGTTAGTAGTAAGCATGTGCAGTAATAACATAATAAACCATTACACATAAGCAACACACATGAACACCAGGATTTAAGGTGGAAACCCAAGTCGGGAGAAAACCACCGCTGTCGTCGTCTCTGTCTTCAATATTTTTATTATAAATAAAACATCTTACAACCATGTACTGGCGCAGACTCATACCATCACGCAGGCACCCACCTGCAGAAGGATACAACCTTCTCTCGTTTACCAGCCTCTCCTGGAAGGGAGCTACAACCCCCTGCTCTCATTTACCAGCCTCACCTGGAAGGGAGCTACTAACCCCTGCTCTTGTTTACCAGCTACCACTGGAAGGGAGCTACAATCCCCTCACTGAAGGCTTCGACCCTCAGCACCACCATGGACCACGTTTCATCAATTTTAAAACTGGATCCAACAGCTTCCATACAACATACCTTGTAGGCCACTTTTCATCAGATTTTTAGACTGGACCCACTCCATACATTTAAGCTCATCGTTCATCAAACTGAAACTTATAACCCGATCAATTCATTCATTGAATCATCAACCAATCAACCATCAACTTGATCTTCAATTAACATAATTAGTAGCATATTCATTATTCAAACAACCCAGATCTGTATGAATACATTATTGACAGATAACCGTAAAACAACAAAACAGATCAGACGTTTCATACCACATACTTCAGCAAAACCCTAGATTCCATACGCGCTTTTACTTCACTAAACCTACTTATGTACGTGCTTTCATGCAAACAAACCCGCGTATACTTCTGTGCATTATTTAGAAAACTCTATCTTCCCATATGCGCTTTTCCTTAAGCAAACCCGCGTATACACGCACTTTTACTGAAGCTAACCTGCGTATACATCTATAACCTTTTAGGACAGTGTAGTTCTTCAGATCAGATAAACAACTCAGATTTCATCCTTTACTTCAGAAATTATTTCGCCTCATCTCAGATCTAAACATTCCATAAACAGATCTATAAAATACATATACATTTCGGATCTAGAGATCCCTCTTCATCATTTTCTTCATTGGTGCATCATAGATTCAGATCTATCAATCAAGAACAGAGTTCATCCATGCAGATATTCCTTAGAGAGATTTATTCATTCACAACCCTTACTCATGCACACCCTTGCACAATGATTTCCTTCTCCTTATATAGATTTATCTTTTGTCAATACCATGAGCCAAAACCACACAACTTCCGATGGTATTCCTGGACGGGATCAAATATATAATCAAGCGCTCAATACTTTGGGTCAATACCATGGTCAAGTCCCCTGGTTTTATAGATTTAGAGCGCAATAGGGCATACGCGACTTGGCACGTACTTTTATGCGTGCATACGCTACTTCGCCTTAAAAAACCTGCATATGCCTTGTGACATACCTTGTTCAACTTTATTCTGGGACTTTTTGAGCTACTTCTGAACTCATCTGTAGATACATCAGATTTACATCATTAACAACTCATCAAGTCAGTTTTCATCAAGGTCAACTTCATCAGACAGGTTCCATCAAAGTCAACACATTGTATCACACTGCCAACAATCTCCCCCTTAACTCATCAAGAAGGTTGTCATCAACTTTATCAAGCAGGTTTCCATCAAGGACAACACTCTGCATCATATTTCCAACAATCTTATTTCATCAAGTAGGTTACCATCAACTTCATCAAGTAGGTTTCCATCAAGGACAACATATGCCAACATCAAGTGGTTAGGTTTGGCTAAATGGTGGTATAACAATTCCTTCCATACTATAACAAAAGTTATCCCATTTATGGCACTTTATGGATATCATCCACCGTCTATCACATAATATTTAAGAGAATTTTCTAAGGTTTATGCAGTGAAATATCACATCGAGCATCAACAACAAGTTCTACAACTCTTAAAGGGTAACCTAAGTTTGGCATAAAATCTAATGAAACAACAGGGAGATCAACATCGTAGTGAGAGAAGTTTTGATGTAGGAGACTGGGTATTTTTACGGCTACAACCATACAAAAAAATGTCCCTCAATAAAGCTAAGAAGGATAATAAATTATCGCCAAAGTACTATGGTCCTTACAAGGTGTTGCAAAATATTGGTACTATGGCATACAAATTGGAGCTTCCTACTTCTCCAGTGCACCCAGTTTTCCATGTTTCATGCTTAAAGAAGGTTATAGGGGACAAACTTCTAGTTCAAACAATATTTCCAGAACTTGAAAAGGAAGGAAAAATCATATTAGAATCAGAATCAGTCATGGAAACAAGAACCTGAAAACTACAAAATCAATCAATTTCAGAGTATCTCATTAAGTGGAAGAACTTACCCACTAAAGATTCCACATGGGAGGATGAAAATTTTATACATAAGCATCCATAGCCACTCAAGCGTTGAGGACAAAACTTGCTTGAAGGAGAGGGGCATGTTAGGTCCCTATATTGCTAGTGTAGTCCCTCATTTTTGTTAGCGTATCCTCATTATTATTGTTGCACCCTTGTAGTCCTCATATTGTTATTATTGTCCCCCATAAAACCCCACTATTTTTATTTTTGTTCCTTTACATTATTATTGTTAGGTCGGCTAGGATTATATTATGACCCCATGGACTCCTATATATAGAAAGGGGGTCTTTTCATTTGAATCAACCAAGAATTGTTCATTTATGTAATGTAAAGGAGGCTTCCCCCTCGAAGTGCCTAAATTCTAAGGCATTTATCTCTCTTTTCTTCTATTTTTGGAGTTGGTTTCATAACAAAACCACACACTCTTATAGCACTTTAAAAATAGTCCCAACAATGACTTAATCAATCAGGTGAACAATAAATTATATACCATGAGTCATACATCAATAGCACCAGTTCAAATCATAAATGTAAACGTATTTTCATGGAGATTAAAGAGCATCAGAGACACTTATATTATACATTTAAAATGTGTTCCAACTTAGAGTGGGACTTCAAATCACTTCCCAACCATAGACGAGATGCATATAAGTCTTTCTTGTAGCTATCATCCCTGAGCCATATTTCAAGGCTTGAGGTTGGAGTGCTAAACCATGTAAGGTCAATAACCCCATATGAAATATGGCCTCTAATGTAATCCCACCTTTACTGGCCAGCTAATCAAATATCCAAATGCATAGGGACTTGCTTCCCTCACCTGTATTGAAATTTTTTTTTGTCATATCTCAGAGCCTAATCTCGATCAATTTCATTATAGGGGTCTTTTATATCACAAAGGATCACCTCTTTGAACCATGAAAGAAATATTATTATATCATGGGAGGGTTCCTTAGTTCCAAGCTACTAACCAGTCAGTAGATTCTTCAAACCACAAGATTTCCAGTGGTTTATTTACTCCTAAGGAAAGCCACCCTTGGTGATTTCTTTAGCCCTAGACAAGCCACTACTCGATTACCAAAAGAGGACAGGTAAATATAAAAATTTGGGAAGTTTATTTAGTTCCAAGCTATTGATAAATTAACTTGTTATACAAACCATAGGCTTCCTAGTGGTTTCTAAGTTAAGCCAATCTAGGTGGTTTCTTTAGTCCTCACGGAACCACATAAGGATGATATTTCAACATGGAAAGGTTCCTTAGCTGGACAAAATACTAATGGATATAGAGATCACCTCTCCAAATACTTCACCAATGAGTCAAGAACCAAATCTTAAGCCCTAAGGAAACTCCTAGTGGTTCCTCAACCCTCAGAAATACCTAAATGTCTCCTCCCAATCTAGTATTTTCATTAATACACAAACTTCCCAGTAGGTTGCTTAGTCCAAGGAAAACCACTCTTGGTGGCTTCATCGGTACTTTGAAATCCATTTCTCTTTCCTCCATTATAAAACCCTGTAGGATTCTTCATATAGTTTATTTTTTATATGGGTTGTCCCTCTCCGTCGACATTTCTCTTCCTATTTCCTTCCCCTTCATGAGGAATGTTTAGCTTTATTGTCCCCTGCATTGACAGTTCCCCTTCCAAATGGAAGAATGAGTGTTCCTAGGAGCCTCTGGGGATACCACCACTTTTTTGTTCTTTCTTTGCTATCACGCATAATTTCTTTTCCAACTAGGAGCCTCTCGGCCTCGAATCATTCCATGACTTTTATGTCCCTTTTTACTAGTCTATGTGGACCAACTACATGAAAAACACAACCCATGCTCTCCCTCTCTTGCATGCTTCAACATATTTGTCTCTTCTAATGTTGTCACTCAGTAAAAAAATGCTTTCTTTCCGTGTAGTTTTTTCCAAAATACACATGGGCCTCTCCTTCATTTTAGTTGATTTTAATACATTTTCAGCTCCATTAAAACCCACTTATTTGACCCATGACCGATATTTAAACAATCAACTATCTCAACAATGTCGTTCCTCAAGAAATTGAATCCACAACCATTTTTAATTTATAATTATATAATTACAAGGAAAGGTTTTACAAGGGGGATTAACCCGTAGGGGTTGCTATAGTTCAACTGTCCATATGTAGTTCATCTACTTATATGCAATTACTAGAGTCAATTATCATAATCATCCCCTTCCAACGAGACAATGGTTTGACTTCTATTTTGTATTGTTTCCAACTGTCTAGTGGAAAATTCCCCAATTTGTATTTTTAGATAGACATAACATATTGCTAGCAATTTTCCTTAATTAGAACAATTTTATAAACAATGCCTCCCATAAAATATCAAACCATCATCAATCTAATCAACATATTCCCATATTTTCTTTTAATATAAATAAACATGTGCTAGTTAGAAATAGCTTGCCATAATTAATTTTTTTCTTCTTTATGGATCCTCTCTAGTTGGTTCTCATTAGTCCACATAACCTAGTTAATTTTCCTTAGTAGAGACTTACTTCAGACAAATTTTATAATATATATATTTTTGGGGTAGAATTTGGTCCCACAAGAGCTTATTAGTTCTTAAGAAAATGGAAACATATATCCTCTACCTCGTTTGACATATACCTCTAGGAAAAATAGTTAAAACAAATGAATACGATTCGAAAATGAGAAATATGGGACTGAAAAGGAGATTAAATTATAAGTGAAAGTTATCTTAATGAGTGAATGGAAATATTTAGTTGAAGAAATAAAAAACAAAAAGAGAGAGACAAGGAAATCTTAGGTTGTTAACAAAGTTCACTTGCTCTAGGCTATGTCTACAAGCCAACTTCCAATCCGCTCTATTATGTGATGCAAAAGTTATTTTTACATTCACCAGGTCTCTAAATTGCAACAATATGCATCCCCAACCCTACCCCAAATGTCACGATATATAGAAAACAACTTTCCTTCTCTCAAAACAACAAAAAATAGGCCCTAAAACCTCACTTTTCTCAAATTACTGTGAAACATAACACCACAAAAGGAATTAATGTTTGATAATTTATCATCCACCAAATATATATTACAATGAAAAAAAGAATGGTTGATATAGTATAGGTCGTGGTTTTAAGCCCATGGGTCATTGTGGTATTTTGGATCTCGGTTGAAACAAATTTGAATTACTACTATCTTGGTTTCACTAAACCATGCATATTTTTAGCATATTGGCTAAGTTTTTGGATTGGTAGAATGGAGGTCGCAAGGTCAAGTTGGTAGACCTCCCATTTTTGGCAACTGACAATAAATAAAGTTTAAATATAAGTCATGTTGGTTGGATTCCAATGGTTGAATAATGACTCAATGGTAAAGTAGTTTTTTTTTGTGGAGGTTGGTAGGTTAAGCCTGCAAACCACCCATTAATTTTACAAATTATCTTTAAAAATAAAATTTTATCCATCATAGTTACAACAATCATCTGGCTATGCAACAGTAAATATCTATGTTGGTAGCAATAATTTTATGTGTTTGAGCCACCTGCTTCATTTTTTTGTGATTCATAAACCCTTTTAGCTAATCTCGGCTACCATGTGGTAGTAAATGATTTGGCGATGTGTCAATACTTAGTTTGACCATGTGCCACATAATCTTCCTACTCACTAGCCATGTCACTTTTCCACATGAGTGCCACACCACTACCATGTCAGTGCCACATTAGCACCATATCAACCTATTGTCACATAAGTAGTGCCACGTCTCATGTTTTGGGGTTGCCACTTGTTGGCCATGTCAACATGCCTTGCACATGTTACACTCTAATGTTAGAAACTAGGACAATACAGAGGGGGGAAGGGGGGGGTGGTGAAATAGTATTGTAGGAATTTTGAAAAAATTCTTTCACTTTTAATGATATTAGGACAACAAGAAACAGTTCAACAATTTAATTAGATGCGCATGACAATGAATAACATAAATAACATGAGCAAACACACAAATTCTTCAAACATGTCTTTAATTCCTTCACAAGGAAAGCTAGAATTTTTTGTTACAAAATTGCCTAGCTACAACCAATAAGAAGAAACCACTCCATAATTTATCACCTACAATTGAAAGGAGATACAACCCCTGAATTTATCACTTCTACTGAAAGGATATCCAAACCCTAAAAATTTACTAACAACTATTGGAAGGAGCTAAAACCCTTGGTATGCAACCTACAAATAGCTTGAATTAAATGATTCATCTTTCATACAATTTTCATACTCAAACCATGAAGGCATCCCTTTTAAAAGATAAAAAAATGTGTCCCCCATAACAAACACCTTTAGCAATATTTCATTATTGAACACACCAAAAAACATTAATCCATATCAACTCACACACTGCCACCATACTTGCTCAATCAATTCTGCTTATAAATAATGTTGACTAATATTTTGGAATGAGACTTTAGTTAACTTTCTATTTCATTATTTGCATGAATATTTATTTTTTTGTCTTTATATTTCTTCACTATGTCTTTTGAATGTTCTCTCCAAGTTCTCAACCTATGCTGTTGTGAAACCAGCTCCAAAAATAGAAGAAAAGAGATATCAACGCCTTAGAAATAAGCCACTTCGAGGGGGCAACCTCCAATACATTACATGAATGAACAATTCTTGGATGATACAAATGAAAAAAACTCCTTTCTATAGGTTCATAAATAAATGTAATCCTCTAGCCGACCTAACAATAATAATTTAAGGGCACAATAATAAAAATATGGGGGTTACAGGGGTACAACAATAACAATAAGGGGGTTACACTAACAACAATAAGGGACTATACTAGTAATATAGGGACCTAACATGCTCCTCTCCTTTAAAAAAGTGTTGTCCTCAAATCTTGATTAGCTTCGGGTGCTTTTGTATAAAATTCTCATCCTCCCATGTAGAATCTTCAGTCGGTAAGTTCTTCCATTTGATGAGATACTCTGAAATTGATCGATTTCATTGTTGTCGAGTTCTTGTCTCTATGACTAATTCAGGTTCCAATATCGTTTTTCCTTCCTCATCAAATTCTGGAAAAATTGTTTGAACTGGAAGTTTGTCCCCTATAACCTTTTTTAAGCACGAAACATGGAAAAATGGATGCACTCGCGAAGAAGTAGGAAGCTCCAATTTGTATGCCATAGTACCAATATTTTGCAAAACCTTGTAAGAACCATAGTACTTTGGTGATAATTTATTATCCCTCTTAGCTTGCTTGAGGGACATTTGTTCGTATGGTTGTAGCTGTAAAAATACCCAGTCTCCCACATCAAAACATTTCTCACTGCGATGTTGATCTACCTGTTGTTTCATTCAATTTTGTGCCAAATTTAGGTTATCCTTTAAGAGTTGGAGAACTTCTTGTTGATGCTCGATGTGATCCTCCACTTCTTGAACACTATAATTTTCCCTAAAATAAGATGTGATGGATGGTGTATGATTTCCATAAAGTGCCATAAATGTGGTCATTTTTGTTGAGGTATGGAAGGAAGTGTTATACCACCATTCAGTGAGAGGTAACCACTTGACCCATTGTGCTTGCTTATCAGATACAAAACGATGAAGATATCCTTCCAAAAATTTATTCACTATCTCCATTTGACCATCGGATTGAGGATGATAAGATGAGCTATGAGCTAGTTGAGTACCCAAACAAGAAAATAATTTGGACCAAAAATTTCCTGTAAAAATGGGATCACTGTCAGTTACAATAATCTTCGGGTTTCCATGTAGCTTTTGAATTGTTTCCATAAATTCAATAGAAACTGTACTCGCTTTAAAAGGATGATATAATGCACAAAAGTGTGCATACTTGGTAAGTCTATCAACTACCACCGTCATGACACTCTTCTTTCGGACTTAGGTAAACCTGTGATAAAATCCATTGAAATCTCCTCCCAACTTTGACTTGGAATGGATAAAGTTTGTAGAAGACTCACGATCTTAATTGTCTCAACTTTATTTTGCTGGCAAACCAAAAATTCCGCCACAAAATTTTGAATATTAGATTTAAGGCCATACCAAAAAATTCTTTCTTCACCCTGTGGTAAGTTTTTAAAAATCCCAAGTGTCTTCCTAAAGGAGAAGTGTGCAATTCCAAAAGAATCTTTTGTTTTAGTTGGGAATTCTTGCAAATATATAAGCGATATTTGTACCATAACGAATCATTTTTCCAACTAAATGTATCAGATGTACTGGGATCTTGCTGCAAATTTTGAATGAGAGTCCACACTTCTTCAGCCTTCTTCCATTCATCCCTTGCTTTGGTTATCCAATCTAGTTGGAGAATTGAAAAGGCACAAAGCAATGCTTCCACCTCTTCATCCTTTCTTGAGAGTGCATCTGCAACAACATTTAGCTTCCCTTTTTTGTAGATGATTTCAAAGTCATAACCCAACACCTTTGTGACCCATTTTTTCTGCTCTTCTGAAGACAATCTTTGTTCCAAAAAGTGTTTAAGACTATCATGATCAATTTTTACCTTGAAGTGTCTTCCCATTATGTAAGGTCTCCATTTCTTTAGTGCATGCAGTATTTCCAACATTTCCTTCTCATAAATAGCCTTTTGTAAATACTTTCCTTTGATTGAATGACTTTCAAAAGCAATGGGTCTTCCTTCTTGCATTAAAACACTACTAATTCCATTTCCGGAGGCACCACATTCCACAATAAAGGTTTTTGTGAAGTCTGGCATAGCTAAGACTAGTGCTAGGTGTTAGACTCCTATACCAATAGGTGTCATTTTTCATGATTGACTTGATGAACTATGCAATATGTTCATACGTTTTCCTCGTTGAAAAGGTTTTCCATATTATCAAAAATCAAAAAATTTAAAAAATGTAAAGAGGGTATACCCTAAAAGAAAAATCGAAGGATGAAAAGAATAAAATGGTCAAAAAAGTGAAAGAAATGAACCCCAAACAAAAATAGACCAGGAAAGTGTGCAAGTCTAAATGCCACTACTATTTCATTTTCTGTAATAAGCAATTGTGTGCAGCTTGTTAAACTTTTGCCACAATTTATGAAGAGTCAAACTGTTTAAACTTGATTCATTCATCTTTCAATTTCCTGTTTTAGAAATAGAGAATAAAATCTGACCAAACTATTTAATCTTGGCAGATAAGTAGATAGGTAGAGTAAATAAAAGGAGCTCAATAGTTTAATCGGAGCCCTTGGATGTAATAAGGATAGAATTAGATAGATTTTAATATGTAAAAGAAAAAGTGTGATAAGGGTTTTCCAGTCTAAGTGCACCCTAATAAAGAAGAAAAAATGGTAGGGTAAAGTAGATAGGGTAGGTAGATGTTGTTGCAGAATTACATTTGATGAATGATGGTTCTAAATGTTTTCAATTTTACTTTCATCACAAAGTGCAAAGGCAGATACTTCATTGGAAAAAGTTCACAGCAGAACAAAGTCAAATTATTAACTTCCCCTCTCATTTTCCCTAAACATTTCACTAATTTCCTTAAGTACTAAGGTATTTGAAGATTAAAGGGGCTCAAGGCATTTCCTTGACTTTTGGAGGGACCGGACCCTCGGCCCAATAATTGAAAAGACCTAAGTACTTGAAATCATCCATTATCACATTCATTCATCTTTTAAAAATATTTTCCTAAGTAAAATCCCATTTTACTTAGGAAAATCCTTCAATATTTCATGAAAAGCCCTCAAAATCACTTTTATTCTAAGTCTAAGTGATGAAAGTATAATAATGCCATTTACTTTTGAATCTTCACTTTCTTGGTTATATTTAAGTATTTTGAGTTTACATTGTCCCTTTGTCATATTAACTCTAATTTATATATTAACTCCTTATGAAAATCACCTTTTCCTATTATATATAAATCCTTTTATAGTAGTATCCCCAAAACCCTTATATTATGACTTTTTAGCCAAAAGTATTTAAATCTTATTTATTCAAATCAAAAACCCACAATATACCTCCTTTTGGCTAAAATATAACATTAATTCTATTCCCGCCCCCTATGGTAAGAAAATCACATTGATTTAATTATCATATAATAAAATATATGAAAAACGTTTAAACATATGTATATATGATTAAAACAAAAAATAAACCCAAAGTTTAATTAAAACCAAACTTTGAAAATAATCCATCCCCGCGCATTTTTCATCTCCGACCATACAAAAGAGATTAATTAATCCTCACGATTAATTAATGAATTCAACCCGCCAATCAGATCCTGCCCGATGAGTTTATTTAACGAATAATTACATTGGGCCTGCGTCATTAAAACTCCGCCATCTCCCTGTCCCGTTGACCATCCGATCGCCCCGTCAAAGATCTACGGCCCTCATCCATTTCGCTGGCCATCCGCGTATGAAAGATAACTCGCGATGGCCAAACGGTTTTCAAACAGTGTCGTGCTATGTGTCATTCGTTGTATCGCATCGCTGCCCTTCCGCCTAAAACCGCCTTTCCTCATAAGCGGTGCGATAGAAACCGCTTACCACATTTCCACTCGTGACATATCCACTGTACCATGCTGACGTCATCCAATAAAATAATAAAAAATTCCGCCACCCATTGACTTTGTGAATAAAACGAAATAAGCCCGCGTTTTTCATTTTATCGTTCACAGTGAACGAACAGACTCCCATGCAGTAAAACCCTTTGTAACCCAGCTGCGCTACCTGAAGCCTTTGTTAACCAATTCGAGCGTGGTTTACCTTCCAAAAATCATTCTAGATTCACTCCACAGACCTCTCAAAATCAAATGAAACCTTTTCGACCTCCCCTGCAAACCAATGCTTTCTTAACAATTTGTTTTGTTTTACAGGTGATCAAAAGACCACATCCTTGGATAAACAGTCTTAATACTAGTCATAAGACTTGTTTACTCTAAGAGTGTTATCAAATCTATTCAAACAGAGATGGAAGATAAAACATACAGTTGAAAGACAAGCAAAGGAAATAGGATATAAAACAATTTACTGTTGAAACAGACAGTAAAAACCTAAACTACACATTGAAGGTAAAAGGACACAGTAAAGAACAGTTAAAGAGTATCAGTGGTTAAAGTGTATCAGGTAAAAGTCAGAGTGAAAGTTAAAATGAAATTACAGAGCAGTCAAAGAAACTATTGTGATCAATCCAAGATGAATTTTTCAAAACTGAAGGAGGTTTATGTTCTTAAGAGTACCATCTACAAAAACCTCTCTCAATTTTCTAACAGCTATTATGGTTTTGGAAATATTAAACAATGATGGAAAGCACTTTTTGAAGAAAATACCAGTTAAGTCATCATTTTGCAGAGAATATTGTGGTAAATAAAAAATACATCATACAAAACTGAAGGAATTTTTTGTTCCTAAGAGACCTATATACAAAACCCTATCTCACATTTTGCACAGTGATTTCCGAATGAGAGCTACATGCACATCTTTACAGGGTATTTTTCAGACTCTGTAAAACTCTGTTTTACACAGCTTGTTGCAGAGCCTACAGCTAGAGAGGAATTTTAGGAAACAGAAAGAGGTTTATCTCACCAACATATGTATCGACAATAACATCTTTCACTTTTTACATATATATTACAGATTGAGAAATAAAAATATATCATTGGACCCCAATTTTGCATAATTGTTGGAGCAGAATGCACAAAGAAAGGAAGCAGTTAGTGACTTGGATGCCTCATTATCAACTAAGAGTTGGATCAAATTTTAATTCTCCTATTTTTCATCACCTATCCATAGAAAATAGTGCCAAATAGATGCATTAGTTTGAGTGTCCTTTACTTAAGTTTTATTTATGTAAAATAGTTGGAGAGATTTGTGAACCAATTTTGATATTTTTTTCAAGATATTTTAGTTTAGAATTTGTATAAATACTCCCTCAATTGGAGTATTTAGGGTGGATTCTTCTACTTTGCTGTAACATTGACTTTTGGAATAAAGTTATTTTGGAGAAATTTCTTTTTGGCTTGCTGGATGATGAATTGAAGCTCAAGACTTTTTGCAGGATTCATGTGTCAGACTACAGTTCAATAAGTCATTTCTATGATGTGTTTTAAGTGTTATATATGTTTACTATATCACTGTGTTTCATTTCTGAATAATTAACAAAAAAGGATTAAATCATAAATTGCTCAAGTGTACTCTGATTTCAATTGTTATTATTCTAAATGTTTTCTTCTAAACTGGTCATAAACAATGAATTCTTAAGTGCTCTTGTTTCTCTGGTTTAAGAATTTGATTACTTAGTAAAGAATTCTTAATTTCTCTTTATTCGTAATCACTCACTTTCCCTCATTTAAACATGTTGAAAGATTCTTAATTTCTTTTCATCCATTTAAAAATCCATTCCATTCACTTTAATTTCTAAAATTGTTCTTTGTTTTGGCTATCTTGCCCTGCAAAGCCATCTTTTGTGTAAAAACATAATCCAGTAAAGCCATCTTTTTGACTCCATAGCCCAATGGCCTGAAATACTCAATCTTGCCCTTAGTTGGCGGATTCCACCATCAAATTCAAACAAAACCCCTGGACTTATAACTAGCCTAATATTTTCTAAGAACAAAGCTAAATTTTAAAGAGAGAGCCCTCTCTGGATACAGATTGGCTAGATTCTGTATCTGAAGGTTGGTTTGTGGTTACCTCGGAAAACTTTCCTTTTCTAACAACTTCAAGGAAAATCTGAGTAATAACACTAGGCACATTGCCTCTTTAAGATGTTCAAAGGCCTTAGTTGCTTTGGGAGTCCATGAAAATGCATCTTTCTTCAATAATGTTTTTAGAGGTGCTGCTATTCTCCCATAATTCTTAACAAACCTGCAATAATACCCTGTTTACCCAAGAAATCCGCGCAACTAATTTATGGTTGTGGGGAATTTACATTACATAATGGCTTTAATTTTGTTAGGGTCTACCTTAACACCCTCGTGAGATACAATATGGCCTAGATATTCCACCTCTTGTACTCCAAAGAAACATTTGGATGTTTTTGCATATAATTGTTTCTCCTTTAATAGGAATGTTGTGAAACCAGCTCCAAAAATAGAATAAAAGAGATATCAATGCCTTAGAAATAAGCCACTTCGAGGGGGAAACCTCCAATAGTTTGAGCACCCTGTCAACATGTTGAACATGATCCTTCCAAGACCTGTTGTAGATTAGTATATCATCAAAAAATACTAGCACAAATTTTCTAAGGAAGGGTTTGAAAATGGAATTCATCAACACTTGAAATGTAGAAGGTGCATTGGTAAGGCCAAAAGGCATGAACAAAAATTCATAATGACCCTCATGAGTTCGAAATACTATTTTCAGAATATCTTCAGTCTTCATTCTAATTTGATGATATCCTGAATGAAGATCCAACTTGGTAAAATAAATTGCTCCATGTAATTCATCCAATAATTCATCAATCACATGAATGGGAAATTTATCTTTAATAGTGAGCTTATTGAGCTCCCTATAATCCAGACATGTGCCATGATCCATCTTTCTTATGCACCAATACTACTAGAGTAGAGAAAGAACTTTGACTAGGTTGAATTATACCAGCCTCTAACATTTCTACAATCATACATTCAATTTCACTCTTTTGGACATAAGGATATCTATAAGGCCTGATGTTTGGAGGAACACTTCCTGGAATCGAATGAATGGCATGATCATGATCATGAATAGGTGGGAGTCCTTTGGGAGTGTCAAACACCTTGGAATTATTGTCCAAGACTTTTTGGAGATCTGGAGAAATAGATGATTTTGATGTTGGAACTTATAGTGAGCATAATTGTGCAAGTACTCCCTGTTTCTCTTTCTTCAGAAGCTTTGTCATGACATTAGAGCTTATTATATTTCCTGGCTTCCCTGTGATACCCTGTAATTTGATTTCCTTTCCTTCCAAAAAAAATTTCAAGAAAATTTCTTGAAAATTAAAAGCTACCGTCCCCAAAGATTGCAACCCGTATACTCCTAGTGCAACATCAGCACCTCCCATTGGGATGGAAAGCATTGGAATATTAAATACATATTTCCCCATGGATAGCTTGATATTATGGCATTTTATAGAGAAATTTATAGTTCCTCCATTTGCAACCATCACTTGACATTCTGGTGCTGGGTATAGGAAACAATTCAACTCCTTAGCTACCTTACAATGAATAAAATTATGGGTACTACCTGAATCAATCAACACTATTACCTTTTTCTTCTTGATGTGTCCTTCTATCCTGAGAAGTTGAGTGGTAATTCCTGCCAATGCATTACATGATATTGTCGGACTCATTTCTTATTCTTATAGGGTTTCTTCCTAGTGTATATCCTCTACTTTTGAAGTTTCTTCTTCATTTTCTTCCTCCTCTTCACAATCTATGTAAAATAATTTCTTCTGAACACAATTATGACCTTTAGTGTATTTGCTATCAAAACTGTAGTAGAGCTCTTTTTCTCTTTTTTCTTCCAATTGTTGCGGTGTAAACCTTGTAGGTTGTGGAAGTCTACGAGTAGCAACACTTCCATCTTTATAGATGTGAGTGGTAGGGTTCCTTGTCGCCATAATTTACATTCAATTTTTCTTGCCAACCTGAATGCCTTCTCCAATGAATCAGGTTCCCAAATGCGAACTTCATGTTGGATATTATTCTTTAAAGTCCCTATGAAGACATCAATCCTATGTTCCTCTGGAATATCAGTTACTCTTAAATTCAATTTTGGAAGTCCTCAATGTGCTCCGCCACTAAACCCTTTTGTTTGAGATTTATCAATTGGCTAAAAAAGGTGTTGCTCTTTGTATCCTCATAATGTGCTATCATTTCCCCCATAAAAATTGACCAAGTGACAATTTTTTTACAGGAGAAAAGCTATCAATACCATAAAAATGTATTTTGTTCTAAATGTAAGGTTGCAATGTGTACCTTTTGTGTGTTTTGCACATTATTGAGATCAAAATATTGCTCCATTTGTAGTATCCATGTTACGGGATCCTTGCCATCAAAATTCCTCATATCCATCTTTGGAATATGATGGTTCTTCAATCCAACATTAGAGTTTATGAAATCACGATTAACATTTATTTTGTTCTCATCATGAGTTTCCTCTACTATATTTTCACCATTAGGAATCATTTCTTGTATCAACTTTGTCAAACCTTCAATTTCTGCTTTTAGATCATTCTTCATGTTTTCCATGTTGTCATTCATTTTTTACTCCATGTACTGCATCTTAGCTTCGACACCATCCATCTTAGTTTCCATTCCTTTCTTCAAACCATCCATCTTTGCTTCCATGCCTTTCTTCAAAACTTCCATTTCATTTTTTGCTGCTCTTTGCTAGAGCATAATTTGGTGCACTCGCTCCTATAATTCTGATAGATCATGTTGCAATTCTTCATCTTAATGAGTAATAGTAGAGTATTCTGAGGGCTTAATGGGTGTTGGATTATTTTTAGGAGGCATTTCAGAACCCAATACTGAAATATATGCTCAATAGGCCCTTGGAATCACTTCAAACTGATTTTTTACACAAAACTTATGCAATTCGGAAAAAAATACCCACATTTTTCTTGCTTTTGAGGAGCTCGATATTGAAACTGAATTATCTTTGTGATTTAAGATCATAAATATCTGAAATTTGTCTTTCAGGTAGTCCTCTAAATCATCCTTTTCATTCCACAGGTCTGACCTGATTTGGATTCTTCAAGTCAAAGTTATGTCCAATCTCCCACCATGACCTAATTATGGACTGGTTCAGTAGAGTGAAGTTGTACGACTTGCTACGTGTCACTGTTTCCTCATTTGGCTCTAAAATTGATAGAAAAGAAACTAAAGTCTGTGTGATTGCGACCAATTTTTACAAAATTCCAATCCGATGCTCAGAGAGAGAGTTATGAATATTTTCCCATGATCACCTATTTGAGATGAAATTTGGAAGCCTGAAAAAGCCCTAAATTCCATAGATCATATCTCAAAAAATTTTGTGAACCAAGCTCTGAAATTTTGTGACGATGTTTGTCAGGATTGTGGCTTCACACTCTAAATATTTCAGCTTCTAAACCTTCTTATACAAAAATTTATAGTGAAAAATCCAGGATGACATGTTTAGATTAAATTCAGGAGCCTTGAAAAATCCCTAACTTGCACAGATCATATCTCTGCAAATGTTCCAAACCAAGATCTAAAATTTTGTGAAGATATTCCTCAGGATTTCATCTTCGCCCTATGAAAATTTCAGCTTCTGAATCTTGGTAGAAAAAAAGTTGTAGCGAAAATTCCATGATGACCTATTTGGAGCAACCAAACCCTAGAATCCAAAGCTCTAATACCAAATGTTGTGAAACCAACTCCAAAAATAGAAGAAAAGAGATATCAACACCTTAGAAATAAGACACTTTGAGGGGTAAACCTCCAATACATTACATGAATGAAAAATTCTTGGATGATACAACTGACAAAACCTCCTTTCTATATATAGGAGTCCATGGGGCCACAATGTAATCCTCGCTGACCTAACAATAATAATTTAAGGGCACAATAATAAAAATATGGGGGCTACAGGGGTACACAAATAGCAATAAGGGGGTTACACTAACAACAATAAGGGACTATACTAGTAATATAGGGATCTAACATATGCCCCACTATTTCTTCTTGAAAATCTAAGTTAAACTAATAATTTTTGTTATTTTAGAATTTTTTTCAGAATTTAGTTGACCTTTTTCTCTTTTTCTTAATCTTTGAATTTAAAACTTCTGATAAAAATGCCTCTTTAAATGTCCATCCCGCTGAATTATTCCACAAGACTGATTCATGCCTGATTTAGCTCTTTTAACACTGTGCTTTATTATATTAGGCATATAAACCAAATTCAACATTGTTGACTCATTTACGATGCCAACTACATCCATAATCTCCGCTAGGTGTTGTTTTTTTCTATAGCCCCAAGGGATAATTTAACACTATAAACACTTTGTGTCTTTTGTCACTATGTCGCACAAAACCAAGTCTTGGTCCTTAATTCTTGGCCCCCAGCTCCTTTATCCTACAAATAGTTCATAAGCACCTTTGGGGTGTGTGTATTGGGATGAACTATTAGGTGGGTCTGCCAACTGTGTTCAATATCGATGAAAACTCTATTTGAGAGAAGTCTGTAAGACAACTTCCATGTATTCTCAACGCTTCTTAATTATTTCATTCCTCTTCTGCATAATTTAAATATATTATAGGACCATGCCACTTATATGAGGTGTCCTAGTGGGTCTGCTAGTTTCTTTCAACGACCAATTAATAACAAGTTGGGTTGATTCTATCACTAACATCTACCATGTATGATCAATGTGTAGTCATCCCACAGGTGTTTTTATGCACACCTTATAATTCCTTTGGGGCCAACCATTCGGGATGATGTCACACTGACATCAGCAATGCCACATGGTGTCCTTTGAGTGGTGACAAGTGTCACTAAGAATTAGCCCACTAGGGTACCAAAAAAAAATTGAATACTCTTACCATGTGTCCTCCTCTCATTGGGCCATGCCATCAATGATGACGTGTCCCTACCACGTGTGCATCCATCCATCCTTTTATTGGCCCATATTTACACCCTATAACCTACCAATTAGCCAGATCCGTGATCACATCATGTGGTCATGTTACAGTCATGGTCACGAAAATGAAAACCCGTTGGTGGTTTGCAGACCCCACATGCATAGTTTGTAGTATAGAAGGGAGGAGTCGGGGGGGGGTGGTAGGGGGGGAGTCACACAATTCTCCTCAACCATTGGTCTAATTATATATGATATATCACTTAATTCATCCATGCCACTCCTCTTGTGCATTAATGGTCGAGTGCACTAACCTCGCGCACTATCCTCCCATTTACACGCTCGACGTTTAACATTTATCGTCTGCCTATCCTTCCACCTCTTGCTCCACTAGGTTTGTTCGAACACCAAAAATATTTTTTTTAAGATCACCACGCCATTTTTAACTCCATCCTTTGAATATTATGGCTTTTGAATATTCATAACCTTCAATATAAGAGGAAATTTTCGATCTTCCAGATACTGCTCGACAGAACTTTTATATATCTTTCCACCTAAGTGGGTTACATCTTCTCTTTAAGTGATCGTATTGTCTAGAATTTAATTTTAATTCACTGCACCTTCTTCATCCATAAACTGATCATCTTGTAGTAATCCTATCTTTTTCCATAATCTATAAACACCTTTGCCATGATTTTCCATCAATGACAACATATTTCTAACATTCTCCCCATTCGGCACTGATGGAAACATCTTGATCAATAAAAACATAATCATGAAGACAAAGTGGGATAAAAACAAAATGTGCTTGTGATATTATTAATTTCGTCTCCTTTGGATGTTGCTCCCCATGAAATTCACTCATTTTGTGTTATGTTGTTGTTGTGAAGTATGCTCACCGCACCACCAATACTACTCCACCTTTGGATTGTTGTGCTTGGAATCTATTCTGTCTTTTGTTTGATCAACAAGACTTCTCCCTGTTAGAAAATGATGAAAAAGACACTAATGGACTCCCCCTACAAATTTATTTCCCATATCAGAAATATTCCCCTGTCTTATTGATCTTGTGGACCTCACAACTTCATATTGATATGTTGAATATTGTTGGTTACCTTTCTTCTTTCTAAAGGAATATCTAGAGGAGGGAGACAAGACCAACTGCTCCTAATATCTGCCTCAAATACCAAAACTTATCTCATGGGATTGGTTTGGTGAAAATATCAACAACCTTCTCTTTTTTAAGAACATACTCCTGCTTCACAATATCATTGGAAACTTTTTCTCTCAAGAAATGGTAGTTGATTGGAATATGCTTTGTCTGAGTGAAAAATACGATTCTTTCACCTATCGATGGCACTTGTGTTTTCACAAATAATTGGAATAGGTTGATAATACAAAATTTTTACATATTCAAAGTCTTCTTCATCCAAAATAATTGAGAACATCAAGAAGCTACTAAAATATATTATTTTTTAGCTATACATAAAGAGATTGATGCTTGCTTCTTGCTCAACCATGAAACTAGACATTGTCTAAGAAAGAAAACACCACCACTAGTGCTCTTTCTATCATCTACGTCATGTTCCCAATCAATATCAATATAAAAATATAGTGAAAAATATTTACCTCTTGGGTACCACGGTCCATAATTCATTGTGGCTCTAATATATCTAAGAATCTTCTTGGATGCTAGAAGATGGCTTTGTCTGGGGGATGATTGAAATATTCCAATAGTACCAACTCCCTGCATAATGTCTAGTTTTGTAGTTTTCAAATATAATAGGTTTCCAATGATATATCTATATAAAATATGTTCAACTTAAATTGATTCATTGGTTTTTCTAAGCTTGCAACCTGTAAGCATGCGTGTACTCACCAAAGAGTATTCCTCCATGCCAATTTTTTGCAATACTTCCTTGAGATAATTTCTTTTTTAAATAAAAATCCCTTTGGTAGTTTTTGCAATCTACAATCTAAAGAAATAAGAAATTTTTCAATCATATACATCTCAAACTTGACCTTCATATCAGCTACAATTTGACATGTTAGTGAATTTGAATCGCTATAAAAAAATAATATCATCAACATAAACAACCACCACTATTAATTTTCCGTCATTAGCCTTAAAATAAAAATTGCTATAAGTTGCACCTCTTTTGAATCCACACTTGAGAAGGTAGTTTTCCAACTTGGAATATGAAGCTCGAGGGGCTTTATTGAGACCATACACGGTCTTCTTATGCCCGCAAACATAATCAGGCTTCTTTGTCAGCTGAAAACCAAATGTCTAGTCTATGTAAAATTATTCCTATAGTTTTACATTTAGAATAGAATATTTGACATGATCTGTTATATTTTGAAATTCTTGAAACAAGAAAATTCCAAAAACATTCTAATAGTTTCTAATCTAGCAACAAGAGAAAAACTTTCAGCAAAATACAGACCTTCAATTTCATCATAACATTTGCATACCAACCTTGCCTTATTTATCACCACTTCACCATGATCATTCAACCTATTCCTAAAGGCCCACTTAGTGTCATTGAAATTCTTGTTTGCTAGTCTAGGACTAAGTTCCCATGTTTGATTTTTCTCAATTTTTACTAGCTCTTCTTGCATATCTTTTAACCAATTTCCATCTTCACTAGCTTCTAAAACGTCCTTTGGCTCCTCCATGGATAACATTGATACATGTGCTTATGTAGGGCTATTGAAAATATTCCTTCCTATCCGCACACATGTATTTAAGTCACATACAAGTTGATAAACTAGGTGGTATTTTAGTACGTACCTTGAAGGATATTTGGATTGAGGACTGGATGACTCTTCATTGTCTTCCTCTAAGGGTGGTTCTTCAACATTTTCATCATAATTGATTGGATCAGGGAAGCTTTTATTTGATATCTAATTGACTTTAGGCTCAATATATTAATCCACTTTGACACTGATACAATTAACAATCCTCTTTGTGTTCTTATTATAGAATCTATATGCTTTACTTCTTTGAGAATATTGAAGAAAAATACATGTATAGGCCCTTGAATTGAACTTACCAATATATTACTCATTCTTCTTGATGTATATTTTAATTGCAAAAGCTTTGAAATTCTTGATTGTTTCAGGTATTCCATACCAAAGCTCATAAGGAATTTTTTCACTGTTTGGTCTGAAATGACCTTTGTTGAGTATAACTATTGTTTTGATAATGCCTTCAACACAAAATATATGTTGACAATTCTTTTCATCCACCATGTCTCTGGCTAAATATTGTACATATATTTTTTCTTTTTTAGCTAAACCACTCTATTGTGGTGTCTCTTCTATAATGTGTTGTAAAATCAAGAGACTTAGAGATTGTAGGTATTTTCCTTAACTTGATAATTAATTACTAGAGATGTGAGTTCATATTTTATTACATTATTAGATCTTGTTCATCAAGAAATTTCCAAAACAAATAATATCACAACAAGACAAATTACATATGATATAGGCTCCAAGCTAGGGCAAAACCCCTCCAAGGGGAAATCCCCCCCAAGGGGAAAACCAAGAAATAAATGCTTCTCATCTTACAAAATATTCTTAAATGAGACTTCTAAGACCCAAATACCAAAGCCCAAAAAAACTCCCGAGCCCCATGTCATCCCCCAGAAATATCTTCTTCAAGGAAAATTCAAGAACTTTTACCTTTTGCAACTTTGCTCTAGAAATTCAACCCTGCAATTTCAGACTCATGCAACTACAACTACATAGAAACCCTAATTTTTCATGTGTGGAAAAAGAGAGAGATATTATCCCAGGAAACATTGATTCTTCCTTCTTTCTTCATCCTCCTATATCTTGTAGATTCTCTCTCGGCCTTATGTTTTCTGCCTATAGCTTCTCCCTCATAACGAACTCTCTTAGTCTCAAATCACTCAACTCATTTACCATTTCTATGACCTTCTCCTCCATGAGGCCCATACCTTCCAAATTCCTAGATTTGGAAATTTTCACCCATTTATGCATTCTATCCCTCTTTATATCCAACTCATAGAGGAGTGGTACTGCAAATTTTTTAGGTATAATCCTACCTCCCTCAACATATTTTTATTAGGACTCTAAGATTGGTTGTGTATCAAACTCTTAAAGCTCTTGTAGGCATTTTTTGTCTACTTTTAAGGTGGTTTCTTCTTCCTATAGTTCTTTTTTCTACTCTTATAACATCCCTTGTTTCTCCTATAACATCCCCTATTCCTCCTTTAGCTCTTGTTTTTCTTCTTGATCAGGGGAATTTTTTGTCTTGGGTCTCTTAAAGGTCACTACCATGGTGCTGGGCCTTCCCACAAATATCACAGGTGGCTTGTATTTTTCATTAGAAGTGGTAATATCCTAAAATTTTCCTTCACTAGGCCCCACTTCTTCCTTTTTAGTTAGTGAATCATCAATAGTGATAGGGACCTTTGAAGAAAGTTGTGGATTCCCCTACCTGATCTTCGTGATCATCATTATTTTTCCACTTAGTGCCATTGAAATTCATGTTTTCTAGTCTAAGACTCCCATGTTTGATTTTCCTCAATTTTCACCAGCTCTTCATGCATAGATTTTCACCAATTTCCATCTTCACTAGCTTGTACAACATCCTTTGGTTCCTCCATGTATAACAAGGATACATGTTCTTGTGTAGGGCTATTGAACAAATTCCTTCTTGTCTGTACACATGTATTTAAATCACAGACAAGTTGATCAACTAGGTGTTATTTTTGTACGTACCTTGAAGGATCTTTGGATTGAGGATTGGAGGGGTATTCCTTGTCTTCCTCTAAGAGTGACTCTTCAACCTTGTCATCATAATTGATTGGATCAGGGAAGCTTGTATTTGATATTTAATTGAATTTAGGTTCAATATATTCATCCACTTTGACATCGATACAATCGACAATCCTCTTCATGTTCTTATTATAGAATCTATAGCCTTTACTTCTTTGATAATATCAAAGAAAAATACATGTATAGGCCCTTGAATTGAAATTACCAAGCTATAAATAAATCTTCTTGATGTATATTTTAATTGAAATTTTTTTGAAATTCCTGAATTTTATAGGTATTCCATACCAAAGCTCACAGGGATTTTTTTCAATGTTTGGTTTGAAATGAAATTTGTTGATTATAACTATTGTTGTGTGAATGCCTTCAACCCAAAATATATGTTGACCATTCATTTCATCAATCGTGTCTCTAACTCACTATTGTACATATTTTTTTTCTCTTTTAGCTACACCACTTCGTTGTGGTGTCTCTTCTATAGTGTGTTGGAAAATCAAGAGACTTAGATGTTATAGAGAATTTCCTTAACTTGATAATTACTGGTGACATGAGTTGATATTTTATTACTTTATTAGATCTTGTTCATCAAGAAATTACAAAAAAAATTAATATCACAACAAGACAAATTACATAAGATATAGGCTCCAAGCTAGGGAAAAACCCCTCTAAGGGTAAAACCAAGAAATAAATGCTTCTCATCTTACAGAATATTCTTAAATGAGACTTCCAAGACCCAAAGACCAAAGCCCAAAAATTATCCCAAGCACCATGTCATTCCCCGACAAGACATTCTTTAAGGAAAATTCAAGAACTTTGACCTTTTGCAACTTCACTCTAGAAATTCAACCCTGCAATTTTAGACTCATGCAACTGCAACTAGAGAGAAACCCTAATTTTGCATGTGTGGAAAAAGAGAGATATTATCCCAAGAAACATTTATTCTTCCTTCTTTCTTCATGCTCCTATCTCTTCTTCTCCTTTGTTGTTTTATATCAAACTTGTTATGTGTAAGTGTCCAAATTAGGTCAAGATCCTTGTATTTAACCTTTTTGATGGGTGAAATAACCCTCCCTTAGGCTGACTTGTCCTTGGATTGGGATGACTTGGTTTTAGAGAAATAAATGGTTTTTTTCTTGAGAAAATAAATATTTTTATTTGTTACAATGAGTCTAAAAGGGACTATAATACATGACATAATTTCTTATTTTTCCTAGAAAGACCTAGCATGACCTAGGAGGACAAAGAACATGATTTTGACCTAGAATTTAGCATGAAACCCATGATTTACACAAAATTTTATTTTATTTCATTTTTTTATAAAAATTATACAATGTCATGATTACAAATAGGCAATTATGAAGGTCGAACCTAGTTACAATTTCCAACATAGTGAGCTGCCTCTTGATGCCATTCTTCTTACAATAGTCATCAGACTCTTTTGAAGTAAATTCACCTTCATTTTCAAAACTTATGCTCTTGATTTTTCAATCTGTTTCATTCTCATCCATAACTTTGAAATATTTAAACTTCTCAAAATATTTTTATTTTTCTCTAAGAAAATAAACCCACGTCATCTTGCTTATATCATCAATAATAAGCATGAAATAAAATTTTACCCTCCCCTTATGTACATTCACGAAAATATTTTTCTCTACTATCTCAAGACATTATGAAACTCAATTTCGATGGAGCCTCAAAGGGAAATCCTAGACTATTAGAAGTAGGAGGAGTATTCAAATATTACTTAGCAAAAATTCTAAAAGAACATGGAAATTCCTTCAGACCAACTAATTTGTAAACTACTTTGGAAATTCCATTAGATAATTTATCACAACAGATTTGATAAAAATATATTTAATTTTAAAATCTAAAATATGGGGATTAATTTTCCTTATATTTCTCTATTTATTAATTACTATTTCTTCTAATTATGCATGGAATAGGTAAAATGTGGAAAATAGAAAAACATGAAATAAAAAAACACAATGAACACCATGAGCACCAAAGGTTTATGGTCCATGAGATGATACATATAACAAACCCCCTTCGTTATGTTCTCTCTTTATTTCCACTTAGCTAATTTTTAGTACTATGGAGTAAAATACAATCAAATAGAATTAAACCCATCTTCCTCCTAGTGGCTAAGTAATGTCATAGCCTTATAGCTAATTAGGGGTTAATTTTGATGCATTCAACCCTCAATATGAATTATAATTAAATACTTATAGATTCTTCTTAATATCCCCCACATAGATAGCCCCTTTTCCATGAGTAATGATGGTTGACATGGTATCTATTGGCATGTCACCATGCATAACATGGGGACGTGGTCCCTATAAGGAAATCAGAGGGTAGAGGTGTGAATGTATAAGGGGAAGGCCAAGCTATTCGATCATGGGGAAAAAAGGATGCCCCACAGTCAAAGATCATTTCAAGAGCCGGACCAATAACATAACTTAAGGGTTCTATAAGAGGCGTAAAGGGAAAATAGGCGGTCAGGATCAAAGCACAGAATTGAAGTGGAGAGGTGGACGATGGAGATTGGATCGCACACCGCTCCTTGCAAGTTTTAACCTTTATATCTTAAGACTTACCAAAACTTATCTTTCCGCCAATGTGACTTGGTGGGACCCATCCAACCTTTATACATCCCTTGAATCCACATGCAAACCCTTATATTCTGCATTTTCCTTACCTTTCATGTTTTCACACTTTGTAGCATCTAGCACATTGCATGTCACATTTCGCATAGTTTATAACCTACCTCTTCAGCACCCGCAAAGTGTTTTGTTTAAGTTGCAATGCGGTTGGCCCCATCATAGCATATTCACCCCCCACTTCACGGTTGTTTGCAATATGTATCACATATCTTATGAAACAACATAAAACCTTTTCCTTACCACATAAAAATTCGTTCATTTATAAACTCTACCGATTGCAGTGGGCTCCATTTATCCCTGACACATCATCCTCCATTCAGTGAAAATCACCCTTCACAGTTTTAAGTGTTTACCGTATTTCAAAAATGCTAAATTCGGTGATGTACGATGCAGGCAGGTCCCTCTCCCCGCACTTCACAAGTTTTAGATTTTAACCCTTGCTGCTTATAACAAAACACTAAGATTTGTGATTTGCGATGGAGTTGGTCCCACTTTCCCCCATCTCACTTACTTCCTGCCTACGCTTTGCACTTCACATTTTTTGGTGTTTACCTACTCAGCACTTATAACAAAAACTTAAATTTTACGATCTATGGGTTGCGATTGGGTCCCACTTTCCCTCCACATCACTTCTCTCTCCCCACACTTCGCACATCGCACATTTTAGATTTTACCTCCATGACTTCATGGTAAATATTTTAGATTGCAACATGGTTTTTCCCCATCATAATACTCTCCTCACCACCCTCCACCTTTCTACCATCTCCAATCACTCCCTCGTCATCTGACAATCCTTGTTGCATTTCACACCCCCCGTAGTTTTCAAACTTTGGGGGGGGGGGGGGGGGGGGGGTGTCTGAAATGGGTGGTATCCATCACTTCCCACTCCTCCACATGTCATCCTCTCATCATTTTGCACCCCCCCCGCTCTGATACCGCTTACCAATTGAGACCCCCTCCCAAATCTTTTTCCCATTTTACAATTTAAAAATACCGCATGGTCGTTTGAAGCAGAACATGCAGTTTTGTTTTATGCAGTCTACTCAAGAGATCTCCACTAAAGAACCAGGTGCGTTCAGTAAAATTGACCTCTTCATAATGGATTAAGTTGAAATCATTAGACTGAGGGAGTGGAGGTCTGGAGGAAATAGACAGAATCGTAAAATGACAGTCAACATGTACACCTATGACCACTTCTCGCTATACCATCTTGAAGGCTCCCATTATTAGCCTCAATGGGAGACCGTGTCCTTTCTGTTTTTGGTTTAATTCTGATGATTTTGCTGGTGAAATCTCAATTTTACCCCATTCCTTTTCTAATTCTCTCAGTACAGAAGTAATTTCTCAATGTACGCTCTACAAGTTAGGTAGTATGTTTTGATTTCATAGAAATGGGTTGATCATAAATGATCAAGTATCGTAGACCCTCTAGGGAAAATCTATATATATTACGTTCTAAGATGAAAGTAGGTTTCTGGAATTTCGGAAGAATTTTTATATAGTTTTGTATGATTGTGCTCCCTGTGCTCTGAGATAGATATTTGGGAGAGATGTTTGAACTTAATATAATACAACACTGTTATTTGGATTCTAGATGGAGCAATGAGTATTATGTATTCATTTTTCTCCATTATCAGTAATCTATTTTTATGTATAATCATATGTCATACTATTATTCTTTGAAGGTCCGTGAAACGTAGCTATTAGTAGTTTGCAATTTTATTCATGAATTTGTGTTTTCATAATGCTCAGGTTTTAACGATCATGTATTAAGCTTGCCTCACTCCCTTTATTTGTGCTCTATGAACCTCTGTTGTTGCCCACATATCGTTCATATCTACTTCCTCTGAGGTCACTGGGGGAAATTTTCTTAAATCTCTTAAGCATGTCTCTTGTGGGTTCCTTAAAACTTTTTCTCATTGTATTAATGATCATATATTAAGCTTGACGCACTCCCTTTATTTGCACTCTATGAACCTTTGTTGTCGCCCACATATCGTTCATAACTGCTTCCTTTGAGGTCACTGGGGAACAGATTCTTAAATCTCTTAAGCATGTCTCTTGTGGGTCCCTTAAAATTTTTTCCCATTGTTTTATACTTGGCACATTTAAAATCCATCAAGCCTCACAACCTCTTCAGCCCGCTCACAGTATAGGGTATTCACATGAATTGAATCTGATTTCTTCTCCACCCATGAACCACCAAAACCATTCTTCTCTTATTCTATATTTTGTAAGAGGCATTTATACAATTGTCTAGATTTAACCTCTGATTTTAAGATGTCCTAGGCACTGATATTTTGCAACTCAAGGTTGTCTCTAGGAGCTACAATATATTTTTTGCATTGTTTCCATGGATACGAATTAGAAAACCTTTTCCCTAGGATACAACACTATCTTCACCCTTCAATTTGGTGAGCATAAAGGGTTTAAAGTTGCATAGCCATCACCTTGGCGACTCCACTGTTATTAAAGTTTAAATCAAGTGTAATATTGGCTTACAACAGGGCCCATACCTGATCAGATACTTCTCAGCAGAAAACCCCTTTTGTATATGATCCCGAAAATATTATATTTAAGACAATCTGGAGGGAGAAGCAGCCCATCCAGGCTGACCTGCCCTCATTTTCTCTAGAATATTCACCTTCCTCTTCTCAGAGAGCTGATATCTATGGTCCTGGCTCCAAAACCTGTGTACCTAAGTATCCTCCATAAACCTCTGATTTAGCTAGTTTAGACATAATAAATGAAGCCGAATCCACTGGTACTTCCTTACCCCCCTTGCACCCTACTCCATAGGCTAAATAAGTCAAAGAAGTTACAATACTTCAGAAATCATTATAGACAAATATCCAAACCTTTGCTCAGCATATACCTGTTATACCACAAGCAAATCATCCTCAGAACTTACCACCACCACCCCTCATGGTTGTACTCGGGTTCCTCCTCAAAAAATATGTTCCATTGGATTTACCTCAAGTATTGCATGACATGCCTCAAGATTACCTAAATCTCTTCTGTCGGTTCACCACGGAAGATAACACTTATGTGCAGAAACATATTGAAGACTTTTGCGCCTTTGCTAAAAATGTGAATGTGGAGCACCTAGATGTGGTGTTGATGCTTTTCATCCAATCCTTGGATGGAGAAGCTTGAAAGTGGTTCAAATATCTTGCTAATAATGCAGTCACCACTTCAGAAGAAATGGAGAATTTCTTCACACTAAAATGGGGAGAGAAGAGGGAACCTGGATATGTCCTCATAGAGTTCAATGCTCTCAAGAAGAGAAAAAATGAGGATGTAAAAAAATTTATAAAGACTTTCAACAAGCTCTATAATAATCTCCCTGCCATGATAAAGCCTTCCCAAGAAGCTGCTAAGGTGGTTTTTGCAGGAGCTTTCGAGCTAGATGTTGGGTTCACCCTAAGAGAAATAAGATCCACATATCTAGATCAGATCCAAACTGATGAGTCGGAGGTAGAAGAAAACTTTTCTTCTACTGGAAAGTTCGAGGGGAAGATAGAACATGAAGTTAGAAGGAAGAAGGAGGAGTAGGCTTCTATCTCAAATCAAGAGAGGGAACTACATGAGCATAGAATCGAAGAGATGGATAAGCTGATCAAGAACCTCTCAAATATGTTGGTGAAGCTTGAATTGGAGGCTAAGAATTCCCCTCCTTGTTCCAACCAAATGATTCCTAACCGGGGGTTTAATCCTCAATATCGGAGGCCCCATCTGTAGATGTTGCAACAGGCCAAGGAAGTCACAAAAAACCAAGAATATCAATTCCTCTCTTATTCTGATGATGAGGAGGGTGAACCCATCCTACAAGGGGAGAAATAGGAGAAGGAAATCCCTATAGAAGATCAAGATATTAAAAATTACTACAGAAATTTTGTGGATTTCATGAAGGCCCAACTTCATAAGAAGTATGACCTCAGGTCCTCCAAAAAGAGAACCCAAGGGCAAGAACAAAATGAAGGGTTAATATTAAGAGAAAAAATCCTTCCTAGTCCTGCTAGTGTAGGAAAGAAGCCCTTAGAAGTGTGAGCCCCTCATAAGGCCACTACATCCACTTTCACAAAGCAAGAAGCTGACCATCCCAAAGGTAAGAAGCCCACATATATACCCTTGAAATTGCCTGACACTCGTAAAGAGAAGTTTGAAGGATCCATTACAGAAACAGGGCCCACACCCTTCAATCTTCGAGAAGAACAACCTATGGTGGTTTTTGGATTGAAGGTAGAGAATCAACTTCTAGCCTATGCTGAAGAAGAGGGAGGTGAGCTTACCCTCCATGAAGAAGGAGAAGAGATGGATTATTTCCCATAGGACAACACTAAAAATGAACAACAATCTAGTGATATGGAAGCAAGGGTAGAAAAGCTTAATTGTCTAGATCTACAAGAACATCCTCAGCAAGCAACGTTTCCTTCAGAGATAAAGGACCAATTAGTCTTGTTGAGTGAAGACCACTCAAATATTCTTTCTGAGTGTTCAAAATTTGAAGAATGTCATAAAATTTCTGCATCATTATGTTCTTCGTGGGATGTTGGAGAAACATATTATATTTTTATTACCTAAGATCCTTTACCCAAGATGATCGAGAGTTTTCAGCTCCCCTGCAAGCCTTCATATGATGAAGGAAAATATGAAGAGCACACAAAGAAGTTGACTATAATGGAAAAGGAAAAGAAACAAGAGTCACCGTTGTTGTTTGAAGACAATCAGTGGCAATGCACAAGAAAAGCAGCAATTTCGAATGAGGTTTGTTTTATTGTTACAAATCCTCTAGAAAAACTCATGTTGCATATTTACCATGATCCTTTGGTTAGTATGTTGCAGCCATTAGTGAAGAAGGAATTTTCCAGGTTCATCAATGGAGCTATAAAATTCAGTGGAAGAGATAAGTTGCCACATTTTGAACCCATTTCTCTACCTACAGAAATGGGATGCCAATTTTAGTTGAGCACTCATTTCCTTGACTGGTTACATTGGAAGTCTGATTATTATTTGATGGGTTATTTTTTATCAGAGTAGGTGTAGGTAGGAGTGCCAATAAGCTCAGTACTATGAGCAAATTTCCTATTTAGTTTCAGATTGCTTTGCAATATTTAGTTCAAGTGTGCTTTAGTTTCCAATTTCAGCATAATTGAGATTTTAGCATTTAATATTTTCAACGTATGACAAGGATTTCTATGTTATATAGTTGGCAGTTCACAGCTTAGTGGTAGTTTCAATTCAGGTTTATAGTATGCATTTGTGACTCCATGTGCCCAATAAGGCACATGCATTCAAGGTCTACAGGAGCTCAACGCACTCAGAACAGCACGTTGTTCCCAAATGGAACCAATGTTGGCATGTGACGATGCATAACATGGAGAATTGGTCCCTATAAGGAAATCACAGGGCTAAGGCGTGAATATCTAAGGGGAAGGCCAACCTATTCGAGCACAGGGCTAGAAGGATGCCCCACAATCAAAGAGATGATCAAGAGCCGGACCAATAAAATAACTTAAGGGTTCTGGAAGAGCTACAAAGGGAAAATAGGTGGTCAGGATCAAAGCACATAATTAAAGTGGAGAGATGGACGACAAAGATTAAATCAAACACTGATCCCCACAGGTTTTAACCTTTACATCTTAACACTTACCGAAACTTATCTTGCCGCTGATGCAACTTGGTGGGACCCATCCAACCTTTATACATCCCCAAAATTTGCATGCAAACCCTTGTATTCCGCATTTTCCTTACCTTTCACCTTTTCGCACTTTGCAGTGTCTCGCGCGTTGCATGTCACATTTTACACAGTTTATAACCTACCACTTAAGTGCCCGCAATTTTTTTTGTTTAAGTTGCGATGCATTTGGCCCCACCATAGCAGCTCCTCCCCCCACTTCACAGACATTTGCAATACGTATCACATATATTATGAAACATCATAAAAAAATTTCCTTGCTGCATAAAATATTCACTGATTTATAAATTCCGCTGATTGCAATGGGCTCCATTTATCCCTAACACATCATCCTCCATTGAGCACAAATCGCCCTTCGTAGTTTTAAGCGTTTACCGTATTTCCCAAATGCTAAATTCTATGATGTGCGATGTGTGCGGGTCCCTCTCCCTGCACTTTGCAAGTTTTAGATTTTAACCCCCACTGCTTATAAAAAAATGCTAAGATCTATGATTTGTGATACAGTCATTCCCACTTTCCCCTGCCACATCACTTACTTCCTCCCCGCGCTTCACACTTCGCATTTTATGGTGTTTACCTACTCCGCGCTTATAAAAAACCTCAAATTTTGCAATCTTTGGGGTATGGTTGGGTCCTACTTTTCCTCCACGTCCCTTCTCTCTCCCTGCACGTTGCACATCACACATTTTAGAGTTTACCTCCACGACTTCATGGTAAAGATTTGTGATTGTGACGTGGTTTGGAAACACCATAATACTCTCCTCACCCCCCTCCACCTTTCCTCCACATTAGGGGAATTTTGAGGTCTGAAATGGGACTCCTAAGGAAAATATTAAATAATAGTGGAAATAATAAAATAACATTTGATTACATCATCAAATTCTAGAAGGAAAAAAGAAAAAACTATTTTTTCAACTCGTATTTTCAACCTATCTCCCAAAGTTTTTACTCAAATTTCAAGTGGGAGTACTCGTTAGATGAAAAATCTAATTCCTCATCCAAGGAGTACACATGTGTCATACTTTCGATGGATCCTGCTACATGAAAAATGAGGAATACATGAAAAATGTGATTGCAATCACGTTTTTTTCATGTATTGCTCTTTTTTCATGTAGCAGGGTACATCGAAAGTATGTAACATGGGTATTCGTTGGATTATGAAATAAATTTTGCATCCAACAAGTATTCTTGCTCGAAATTTGAGTAAAAACTTTGGAATATAGGTTGAAAAAGTAGTTTTATTATTTTATTATATTTTAATCTTTTCACCCTTTTACTTAAAAAATGGTGAATCATCCCCCATGGTTGACGTCATCATCTTGAATCCTATTGGTTCTCATAAAGTTTATTTTGGTTGTAAAATTTTACTAGTAGGCCCATTTTAGATCTCAAAATTCCCGTAATGTCTCCAATCACTCCCTCCTCATCTGAAAGTCCTTGTTGCATTTCGCACCCCCCCGTAGTTTTCAAAATTTAACCATGGAGGGGTGGGGGGTCTGAAATGGGAGGTATCCATTACTTCCCACTCCTCCACATGTCGTCCTCTCATCGTTTCGTACCCCCCCCACTCTGATACTGCTTACCACTTGAGACCCCCTCCAAAATCTGGTTCCCATTTTGCAATTGAAAAATACTGCATGCGTGTTTGAGGCAGAAATGCAGTTGTGGTTTATGCGGTCTACTTAGGAGATCTCTTCTAAATAACTAGGTGCATTCAGTACAACCTGCCTCTTGATAATGGATTAAGTGGAAATCTCCAGATTGAGGGAGTGGAGGTCTGGAGGAAATAGACAGAATCGTAAAATGGTAGTCAACCTGTACACCTACAACCGCTCCTCGCAATACCGTCTTAAAGGATACAATTATTAGCCTCAATGGGAAACCGTTTCCTTTCAGTTTTTGGTTTAATTGTGATTATTTTACTTGTGAAATCTCAATTTCACCCCATTCATGTTTTAATTCTCTTAGTATAGAAATAATTTCTCAATGTACACTCTGCAAGTTAGGTAGCATGTTTTGATTTCATAGATATGGGTCAATCATAAATGATCAAGTATCGTAGACCCTCCAGGGAATATCTATATATAGTAAGTTCTAAGATGAAATTAGGGTTCCGAAATTTTGGAAGAATTTTGTTGTAGTTTTGTATGATTGTGCTCCCTGTGCTATGAGATACATATTTGGGAGAGTTGTTTGAACTTAATATAATACAAAATTGTTATTTGGATTCCATATGGAGCAATGAGTAGTATTTATTAATTTTCCTCTGTTATCAGTAATCTCTTTTGATGTATAATCATCTATCATACTATTCTTCTTTGAAGGTTTGTGAAATGTAGCTGCTCATAGTCTACAATTTTATTCATGAATTCATATTTTCATAACGATTAGGTGTTAACGCTCATGTATTAAGCTTGACGCACTCCCTTAAGTTGTGCTCTACGAACCTATGTCATTTCCCACATCTCATTCATATCCGCTTCCTCTGATGTCACTGGGGAAAAATTCTTAAATCTCTTAAGCCTGTCTCTTGTGGGTTTCTTCTCAGTTCTTTCTCAATTCCCCTTGCATATTTTAAAACTTATTCTCATTGTTTTATACTTGGCCCATTTAAAATCCGTGAAGCCTCACACCCTCTTGAGCCCTCTCACAGTATAGGAATTCACATGAATCGACTTCAAGGTCTTCTCCACCAATGAACTACCAAAACCATTGTTCTCTTATTCCATATTTTTCAGAGGCATTTATACAATTTTCCACATTTAACCTCTGATTTTAGGATGTCCTAGGCACTAGTATTTTGAAACTCAAGGTTGTCTCTAGGAGCTACAATAGTATCCTCTTCAATTATGGTGGTCAATGATAATTGTTCAAGTGCGTTTGGTGCATGTATGTACGAAATCACAACAACTTATGGGGTGTGGTCTACCCATTTAAGTTATTGGTAATAGGTAGAAAAAGAAGTGGAGTCAAGCAAGTTAGTGGAACAAGCTAGAATCATAAGGATACTAGAGAGAGAAACAACATGCATATATAAACTAAAACTAAACTAAAACTAAAACAAATAAACACAAGCTCTGAAAAGATTCAATCGATAACAATAATACGAATGGTGGCTCTTGGCCCCTCTTATTGAGCGCTAGTGGGAATAAGAGTGAAACTTTACCATCTTGCCAAAGGGCTCCTACAACATGGGTTCTATGTCCTGGTGCAAGGATATTTTTATCCCAAGCTTGCCTCGATGAAAAGTATCCCTCTCTCTCTAATGTGGTGGACTGAACTTGTTGGATGGTCAACAATTGATTCCCCTCTATCTTCATCTCCGGATCACACACTGCTGGTATTGTTTGGGAGATTCTGGTTCGCATAAAAAATTGTTCATCAATTCTTCATCTCATGGTGGCCTTATATAGGAGAATTCAAATCCTCCTTCCCTCTCTTGGTACATTGTGGATGATGACCCAAAAGAGGGGTGTGATTCCTTTGTGTGCTACAAATATTTAATTGTGTGCTCACTTCATTTCTAAGGGGGCGTTGCTGGTTGTCCGTAGGCGTCTTCAAGCGAGGAATCACTTGTCCTATGCTTTGTTTGATTTCGGAAAGTGACATTTCGCCACTCCCAGGATTGCGCACATTTCGGGTCATAAGGCGCGCAAAGGTGCTCTTCACGAAGGATAATGCTCACAAAAGCATTTATGACTTGCTCAAATTTTATTTTTCCTTAGACCTTGGAGATTTTTCAATACTTTCCAGATTCTCTAATGTCTTCCAGCCCTGTAAATCCTTCTGCCTGACATTAAATAATGTCGTCTTCTACTTGTACGATTTTCCAGTGTTAACAGTTTCCCCCTAATGTGTGAGGTCTAGGAAGAATTGTATAGCCGAAATACATTATAGTTTATTTTCTGTATGTCGTGCATATAGAGAGAGAGAGAGAGACCTGTGTGAAGCTTGGAATTGGAAACACCCTGTACCGGTTCCAAGAATGACTGTGTCCTAAGGGACCACTGTAAGAAAATATAATACAATACATATACATATTTTCTACGAGGCGGGCATGTCCCATGCTCGTGATGTTGTGGCTATTTAAACAAATCTATTTGATAGATATATGTTCTGTCTGTATCATTGATATGGTAGTGATCTGGTGGGCACTGACGACGACTACTGATGCCTTCTAGAGCGTTTTTTATTTGAAAATAGGTGGAATATGGTACCCATATGGGTAAAATTAGTATGGCATATAGCTACGCATTGTACGCATAAGGGTTGGTTGGGACCTTCCCGTGTAAGCATTGCTGAAAGAGACGCTTATGGAGTCAAGGCTCTTCGACGAATTTGATCGAAGTGCAATGGTTGTAAGGTATGATAACATCTTGACATGAAAGCTTTTGTTGTAGTCGAATGTCAGGAGGATCGATGACATCTATGGGAAATGATGTCTCCCATAGTGCCACCCAAGGATGCCCCCTTTTTTGGAGAGGGGTAATCCAAGGTACCACTTCCTTTTTGGAAAATAGGTGTCGAAGTCGACAAAAAAGGAAGCCTCAACCAAATGAGGGGTTGGTGACGTGATGGGTCAGGGACCTGTATGTGATGGGTTTAACATATGCATGTTGGCAAGGGGTGACTGAAAATAGATGATGGGGATTCAGTGGCCCAAGGTTGGAGTATAATAAGTAGCTTGGCGGCAGTCATAGTTATTTATAATGGGGAAATCCTTGGAGTCGATAGGACTTCTAGGGTGGGTATAAACTGGCTATGTATTTCATGGTGGCTTGTGCACAGGGGTGTAATACTCCGACCACGAGTGTTCGGGGACTGCTACCATGGGGGGGAAATATGGATGAGAGGGTGAGGGGACATAGTGCACCATTCTTCGTCTTTGTACACTTACCAAAAGAATAAAATAATGGGGTTTGGTTTGTAAAAAGACACAGAGACAGGTACCCCAAAACATGAAAGTGTTTGCTCAATGATGTTGTGAGGAACATGTTTTTGCTGAGAGATGGGATTATGTTGGTGGAGGTATGGTGGGCCAAATGCGAGGCACGGTAGTGCACTTTGGATGTATTTTTACAACCTGATTGTCTGGGAAGGGAGTTTTAGCTTATATGATAAATTTGATCTTATGCATGGTGAATGGATGGGCATGAGGTGCTTCCTGGACTGAAGTGGTATGGCCATGGCGTCACTTTTTTTGTGATATATGGTCTACTATGGGTGACAAGTGCCATGGAGGGGAGGATCTATCGACCAATAGGGATGTTTATCATGTCCAGGGCGAGGTGATGATAGACACGATCAGATATGAGGACCCTATGGTTGATTTCTAATGGGGAAATGATGTTAGGATATGCATAATTTATGGGGACTCTATCATGCTGGGGGTAGAATGATACCTGCTCTGGAACTTTCAGTAGATGGAGTTGTGGATGGTTTGCTAGATTTTCCTGCAAAAACAACTACCTCGAGTGAAAGCATCTTCTTTATCAAATATTATTGAAATTCATGAGCTTTAAAAAAGAAGATGAGAGAGGGCATACTTGTTGGCACTGAAAACTTGGGGTGTGAATGTGTGGCATCGCTTATGTTCATTATGGAGTGCTAATCATGGTTTAGCTTATAGTTCGGAGATTGGACCTTCTCATCTCTTGCTATGGTCCTCCCAAGTTTTTGAAAATGATGATATATGGGTGAATATGGCCCTAATTCAATTCATTTGTACTTGCTGAGTTCTTGAGAGGCCAGAAGCTTCTGCATAGCAGTTATTGCCATTGTGGTTAGCCTAAGCACCATGGATTAGTGATATCATTCCCAGGTAACCTCCATGATGTCCTGCACTTTAATTTTTTCAGTTTGATGGTGTCGGGATCTGTACAGACCAGGTTTGTATGGATTCTAAGTGTCTTTTTTTTCTGCCCTATATTGCGCGGCCGATCAAGGAAAAGGCACTCCCTTTGTGTCCATTTTCTGAGGATAAGCATGCTAAAAGCACTCTATTCCCCTTCTTTGGCATGCCTTAAGAGCACCTGTGCAAAGTATAGGTGTGCCCTAAGCATGCCTGTCTAAGGGACTGGCGCGCAAAGCCAAGGTGAAAAACTATTTTCGATGTTGGCTATTTTTGTGTTTTTTATATTACTAATGGGTACCTGTTTTAATGATAGGTTGTTGCGTAGGGAGCAAGATTGGCACAAGATTCAAACTACGTTGAGCACTGATGTTAGGGCATGCCGTCAGCTGACCTAATGGGGGCTCCTGAAGTTCACAGAGAATGAGCTTCTTTGATCACAGGACAGATTGCTACACTACTTGATATGACATTAGTGCAGGAGGCGCAACATGTTCGTGTTGCACGAGAGGAACCTCGTCATCCGTCCTGAGACAGTGTGTATTTTGTGACTGGGTTACTGCCTTAGGGTGAGGTGCTGAGGTATCCACTCCCTTCCAGAAGAGTGGATCTGAAGAGGTTTCGGAGACGTCACTATGGTGGGGTGCCTCTTACAGAGGTGTGCATCAGCATTGCATCAATGATAGATTTAGCATAGCAATGTGCTATGGTAGTGATTATGCGACTTGCAAGGTCATCAACTCTGCATCGAGCGTTAGGACCATAGGTTGGAGTATTGCGCTGATTGAGGTCCAGGAATTTCTATGATTTTGCCCGTTTTTTCTATGACGGGATGGTGGCACAACTCAACAAGGTCCATAGTTTATCGAAGTTGTTTGCATACACCAGCATTTTGTGTAGCATTATGTATGAGAGGGTAGTGTTGATGAGGCCAGTGCTGGCAGTGCCTCCTTGGGGGCCACGGGAGCCTTGTATGAGGAGGTGGGCTTTGGTGACGCCATGAGGCGATGATGGCATGGTGGGGGATTATTGGAATGCCACGATAGAGGCCTGGTTCGAGGTGAACCCATATATGTTCTTGCCATTCCCATATGCAAGGATGGACTTTCGGGGGAATCTAGATATGGGTCTCCCTCCTGGTTATGCTTGGTGTCGAACAGGTACATTTTCTATGTTTTCTGCATTTATTTGAGTATATATGTTCTTATGTGGTTTTCTAGTGACACTGACATAGTTTTGGCTACTCTTGCATATTTTTGCGAGGTGGGTCACCCCATGGCTCAGTTGGTTGGCCGCGGTCCTCTTCAGAGGCCTAGGGGTGATCTTAGAGGACAGGATGTTAGAGGACTTGGTGGTGGACCCGGTGGTGGTGTTGGCCCTTCAAGAGAGGGTAGTGGCTTGACTGGTGCTGAGGCTGCAGCCGAGCAGACTCATGCCGACGCTGTGGTGGTACATGTAGATACAGCGAAGGCTCATATCACTGAACTAATTTCTCGGGTGTCAATTCTTGAGGATTCCTAGAGTTTAGTGGACTGCTTGACCTAGGGGATGCCTGCTCGAGATTTTATGGATGATCTCGAGGAGGTCTTGTTGGAGACTATGATGGCTCGTGAGAGGGACTATCAGCCTGTTTTACGTCGGGTGGTAGTCTCGGTGGTGACAACAGCTCTAGTGGTGGCACCGGGAGCAGTTGTGGGTCCAAGTGCCCCTCCTGAGCAGGCACCACCCTAGAGTATACTTGTACATGGGGAAAGCACCATGGGGATGTTGCCCCTATTTATGATAACTTTTTGTATCTTTGGGTTGGTCATTGGGTCAGCGACACTATTTTTGTACTCAGACATATACATTGTGATATATATATATATATATATATATTTGCAGCTTTATATGTTGTGTCACCTTGTTTTGGTTTATGGATGATGTTATGTTGATGGATATGTATATTTTTGGTTTTTATGCATGATGGTTTATTCAAGATGCATTCCAGTTTAGGATATTGTTAGCTATGCGATCATATGTTTGATTTTGACTCCTTGGTACGTGTGTAAATGTGATATAGTCAAATTGTCTGCTTAATATTTTTGCACGAAAATATTTTCTAAACAGATGTGTATCACTTGTCTCAAATGTTTAGTTTAACTGTGACACCACTAACTGGGAATTGATGTAGACATGCATATGTCGTATGCCATGATGGAGGGCATCACACATAAGTTTGATGACGATGTCATATTCTCCCTGATTGTTTGTTGTTGAACTGATGCACACACCGTTTGTGCAGAGTGGTGGTTGGTCATAGTGATAGATGACCCAGGTAGCTCCAGCTAAAGTTTGAGACCATCTTGATGCTCCATCAGCAAATCCAAAATACGGTTCAAGTTGGTGATCCACGGCGACACTTTGAGCATGTTTAATAAGTCTTTTGGTCAAACATTTTCAGTGGTTAGGTTTGTGTACGTTCACTCTAGGGAAGGGCCATCTTGGCCCTTATGAGTAAATTTTTTTGAGGTAAAGGCCATTGACGGGGTTTTTGAGGCATGTCCTATCTAGTTCTGTCAAGATGTATGCCCCCTACCTGAGCCAATGTTTGATGATGTAGGGTCCTTTCCACAAAGTTTCAAAATTTCCTGGCCCTAGCGCTTCTTTCGCGACATCATAGCGAAGGACTAATTTTCCCTCGGTGAATGAGTGAGGGTTAATGCGGTGGTTGAATGATGCTTTTACCCTTTTATTGTGGGCTTCATTGAGTTGCAGTGATTATCGTTGGCTTTCGTTGACGAGCTCTAGTTGTACTAGGAACTATTCTAGAGGTTGGGTATCATCAATTAGTTCAATGGTAGCATGAAAATTTTGGATCTTGTGGAAATCAATGCAAAAGCGCAAGGTACCTTGATATTTTGTGACAAGAATAGGGTGGAAATCTTGGGATGTGGGGGCAGCAGGAATCCTATTTCTGGTATGCGATGATACGAATCATATATGGTGAATCATGTCGTTGACATTCAGTGGCGGAATGATGTCCCTAATTGGTCACCTCTTAGTTGACAAGCATATGATGGGTCTATCCATCACATCCTCTTGGGTTGTTGATTTTTTCATGGATTCTAAGTCCATGCCATGTTCTCAGAAGAGGCAGACTGTGGTTGATCACATACAGGATAGTGTTGTGTGGAATCTCTGTATGTAGTGACAACAACGTACTGGGTGGTTGTCACCGCATATCGGACATGAATATGGGATGTCCATGTTAGTGAAATATACTATATGGATTGGATACCATCATTGGAACATTTCCAAAGATGAGTAGTCAATGATGAAATGATAAATTTCATTGCAAAGTACACACCTTTCAATTGGGGGAGGGGGTCTCGTGGGGAGCCTTTTAGGTGATCGTCACTCTTCCTGTAGGTACAGGATGATACGAGGTTCATCCCCGATAGATTGGGTGGGGGGATCCTCTTGATAGGATCACTCGTTGGCATGTAAGGTGTCCCTATATCGCGGGATCCTTGGGCAATGATGGGTATAGTGCTTGTAGTTGCTATAGAGAGCGCATGCATGATTGGTACGCAATGCTTTGCATTTAACTTTGGTGATAGGTTCCCTTTTACAGGAACGCAGCATTGCGATGTTTGTCTCAAAGCCAAGGATTGGTTTTAATTCATTGAGCTCTGGACATATATGGGTAGGATGACCTATTACACTGCATATGGTTCAGACTGGTGATTTCCATTGTATGGCGGGGGTCACCATCTTCTTTCCTCTCTTCTTATTTTTCTTAGTCATGATCATCAGTTTTGTAATGGAAATTTCCTTTGCAGGGGTTGTTTCGACCATTTCTTAGATGAGTGGGGCCTCCTCGGGACTGAGGGGCTTTAATCCTGTGGGAGTGACGTGGGTGGGTCCTGTTCTCGTAGGGGGAATGAGGTACCAAACTGGTATTTCCAATTATATGTTTGGTAATAACAGTGTTGCCAAAACCTGCTGGGAGACAAAAGCAGCTGGGGGCTAGAGAAAAGGGGTTTGGGAGGTGGTGTAGGCTAGAGAAGTTGCTGTGGATGATGAATCGGTGCCATTATTGCTTGTTTTTGTGTCCTGATTAGCTTCGGCACTTGATGTGGACATCATGCACACTGGAGCCCCTATGATATCAAGTGATGACTCAGGGATTATGGGTGGATCTCCCAGAAATGACCCTAGAACGGAGGACGGTTTGAACTGGTTGGGGCCATATTCTTGGTACTATGAGAGAGAATCCAAGGATGTATCTACATAGAGTAGAATTACATCAGTTTTTATTACGGATCACTTCTCGCTATGTGTCAATTAGTCTACAGTAATGATGCGGTCCTTGTGGGGGAACATCATGATGTGGAAGACGGAGGAGGCTATGGCTGACATGGCATACATATAACTCCACCCAAGGAGTATATTGTAGTCCAAGTGAGAGTCCAAGACTTCAATGTCTATGTGGACCATCTTTTTAGCTAAGCAGACTGGGACTTTTTGGTAGAGGCCTACGGGGGTTGATGGATGATCATCGTATGCTCTAAGCCTAAGGACTGGCAGTTTTAGTTCAGGAGACCCTAACTTCTGCCAAACATTTTTGGATATGATGCACATGGATGCACCCTCGTCTATGGCACATCAGTGAATTTTGATATTCTGGACTGACACTGGTATCTGGAAGGCAACAATGGAAGGAAGCCTAGGGGTGGCTTTGTCTAAGTCAAAGGCCATTAGGTGTGTATCAGCAGGGTCGATAACGCCTAACCCAGAAAGTAGCCCTTTCCATTGTTTCGGGCATGACTGCAACACTTCCAAGGTTGACATAGTAGCAAGATATAATGCTAAATCATCCATGATACTATATTTATGGGCCGATTTGGAGTAGTTTCTTGCTCACCTATTGGAGGGTATTTCTCCTGGTTGTATTGGTGTGGTTGGTTTTGGGACGGCTGCACAAAGTTCACCTGTGCATTGGTCTACATAGGCGAGTCTTATGTTGGGGACTGAGCATAACACGGTCCCTGGTTTGCACCTGCCTATTGGAGGGGAGCTATTTCGTCAGTGTTTCTTTCTGTGTATTGGGTCCCCAGAGCCGGAGGATAAGGTCCTCCCTGGTGATATGCTTGCGCCCTATTGGTCAAATTTTGTTGAGGCATATGATGACTTTGGAAACCTAGTTGAGGTATGTTCTGGGTAGAACTATATGTGTAACCGGGGTTTTGACTGTTTCTACCTAGGTAACCTTGGGTCAATGACCCAATTAGTCTGTCTACAGAGGTCTACGTGCCTGGAAATTCTTGAGAATTTTGCAGGCGCGGGGTGTTAGGCAGGATGTTGTAAATGTATCTTGACTGCATATAAATCAGCTCAAGCTGTTGGGATTTTCTAATGGCTTCCTCTTCGGATATGGGCTTTTGCTACGCCACATCCATTGAAATCTTTGTCGTAAGAGTTTTCAGGTACAAATCTAAGAGAAACCGATTGTCGAGTTAAGCTTTACATAAACTACGTCGTCGCCCCCATTCATGGAGATGGTCTGAGATATGGACGGCGGGGGTTTGTCTAAAATGTGTTAGTAATTCCATTCCAGAATCATGTTGAATGGGTAACTGAAAATATGTTAGGAATGGGGTGGCGAGGGTGCCAAAGGTTCCATGTGAAGCTAAGGGTTGCTCCACGTACCACTTCGCGGCTACTCCTGTCAGAGTGTGTTGAAATAGTCTCAATCAAATAGTGTTGTCAATGATATTGTTCGATGAGCACCACAGGTGAAAGGTCATGACATGATTACCTGGGTCTTCCGCTTTCTTTCCTTCGAACTTCGAAATATCTGCAGGGAGCTTTGTGCGCATGGGATGCCATGTAAGTTTGTGTGTGATGGGGTCATTCGTTAGCTTGGTTAAATCAGGCAGATTCAACGAAGCTAAGAAAGGTGACTCGAAGGTTGACGCCATTGCAGTGTGTGAAAACACAAAGTTATGGTTAGGAAGAGGGTTGGTCTGTGACGTACTCTGATGTGTATTCGGCTGGCTTCCTAAATGAGATGCACTCCTCTACCCCCTAGGGGTTGTATGAGGAGTGGTGTGTGGTGTGTGGTGTTGGGAGACTGACTAGGGTTCCTAACTAAGGATGCCCCAATAAAGGATGAACCAATAATGATGGCAGTGTTCTGCCTTTGATGCCTAAACAATGAAAGACTTGGAACCCCTCTCGATAATGGGGGGAGGTCCAAAAGACGCATAGATCGATGAGGTCCCGTGGGGTCCATTCTCGTGTCGATTAGGTTTGGTTTTGAAAATTTTGAGAGGATAGAGTCTACGATCAAATAAAAATTATGATCATATACATAAAACAAAGAAAAAATATAAAAATAAAATTTACCTTTAAATTAATTCTATGTGATCAAGCAATCAAAAAAGTGGTTTTTTTTTGTTTGCGTATGATACTCAAAATCCTAGAAGACTTATTCCTCCTCACACACTCAAATGTAACTGGGCCTCGAGAATATATCTTGCGAGTGCTGGCACAATGTCCTGTAAGAGCTGGTGACGCCCCCAATCAGCTGAAGAAAATCCACCAAGGTAATGGTAGAGGGTCTGGTGCTTGCCAACACCGTCACCTATAGGAAAAGGATGTGCTAGTTTTGGTCACCAAGTACCACCATCCCATGTGAGCATTTGAGTCTTGGGATTTTTGGTAATTCAGCTAACAGTACCGGGTATCAGCCAAGTTAGGTAGCCCTAACTAATACCTACCCGCAATATGCCTAAACCTAAACCCCTCTGAAACGTGTCTCTGCCACGCTCGAGTTTTCTTTTCCATGGAATGATAGGTGGATTTGAAGCTCCCAAAGTAGTCAAATTCTATGTTTCAATATGAAGAATGATCAAGGTGGCTTATTGGATGCCTACCCCTTTGATCCTAACTTAAGCTATAAATTCTTTTGTGGCCCCTATGGGGAGAATTTAGCGAGTTTGGTTAAGTTAGTTTTAGGTGTCTTTACTTTGCTTAGTGAGTGAATGTGTCTGAGCACAAAGTGGACAAGCACATAGTTTGAATTTATGGATATTCGATGATCCTTTTCAAAATCCCCTATTTAAACTATGTTGTATTGTTCCTTTGCTCAAAATAAAAACATGTGTGGATATGGGCCTCTTTTTATTTTTCCTATTTAATGTATCTGATCAACTATAGGGAGATGGCGAGTTGTGAATAGGGAACGTTCATATGCTTATCTAGGATCACCGGAGGGTGAAAACATAGCAGAGATTACTTTCTCATCTATAAACAATTCAATCCTAGTCCCGAAAATCATAGTGCAAAAATTTAACTAAACTAAAAACTTTTACACTAGAAAAAAGAAACTAGCTACGCATGAGTGGTCTTGGGCTGCTTACTTTCGCTAGTTATCTAGGTCTGTTGGTACCAAAATTTTCAAAACATAATTTTTTCTGAAATGCATGTTATTTCACCCCCTACTTAAAATATGTGTGAACTTTGCAAAAATCAACTTGAAATAAAACTAACACTAAGCCTACAAAAATCAATTAAGAGTGAGCTTTAGTAAGCTGTGGGGCACCACAACTAGTGCTGGCAGGTGTATTAGGGGCTACCAAGAACTTTACAAGTAGGAAAAGATAGAAATAAGGGAGAATTTTCTCTTTCTTTCTTTTACGCGCAAAAGGCTAAAATAGGAACAATGTCTGAGCATGGGTCAGCTCTGAATGCGCATGTTGGGCACATCTGTGGGAAGAAGAATCACACAAAGTCCTAAAAAAGTATTTTTTTGGAGCTATTCAGCTTCTGTTTGTCACTTGGGATGAGCTAGGGACTATAAGAGAAATAAGGGGAAATTCATCTCCACTCCACAGCACAGACAAAGGTCTCTGCAAAAAAAAAGGCACAACCACATAAACATGGTAATAAACATTAGTGGAGTCACCAATCCTGTTGAAGTTTGTTTGGTGCACGTATGTACGAAATCAAACCAACTTAAGGGGTATGCTATACCCATTTAATTTATTGGTAACAGACAAAAAAATATGTGGAGTCAAGAAAGTTAGTGGAACAAGCTAGAATCATAAGCATACTAGATAGAGAAATAGCATGCATATATAAACTAAAACTAAACTAGAACTAAAAAAAAGAAACACAGGCTCTGAAAAGAGTCGAACGATAACAATAATACGAATGGTGGCTCTTGGCCCCTCTTATTGAGCGCTGGTAGAAATAACAGTGAAACTTTACCCTCTTGCCAAAGGGCCCCTAGAACATGTGTTCTAAGTCCTGATGCAAGGATGTTTTTATCCCAAGATTGCCTCGATGCAAAGTCTCCCTCTCTCTCTACTGTGGTGGACTGAACTTTTTGGATGGTCAACAATTGAGTCCCATATATCTTCAGCTCCGGATCACACACTGCTAGTATTTTGTGGGAAATTCTGGTCAGCATAACAATGTGCTCACCAATTCTTCATCTCATGGTGGCCTTATTGTTACACGTTATTTTGTCACCATGACATTTGAATATCAATATAGGTTCATCATTACCTATATTATGTGCCCTTAGAAGTAAAAAACCCTAATGTTCCTAAACCAAGTCTCGGAATTGGAGAAAAGCTCATTAAAACCCTAAATATTCTAACTCGACACTTTTCCTAGCCCTTTCCTATGGATCTGCAGATATTTGCTCTATAGCCTGTGGCACATCCTGTACATTTTGCTTATAAAACCTGTGGACCCCCATAAATAGTTAGATAAAGGAAAAATTAAGTTCTAGAAGCCCAGTTGGATGAATATTCTCCCAACTGGAAGCTTCTAGAAGCGTGTTAAGTTTGATCTTTATCCTATAGTCGTGAGCTCTATCCCTTCACTCATGGAACGTATCCCTTGTTCTATAGAGCTCAAATCCCTTCATGAGAGGAATCCATTCCCCTCTTCATGGCGCTAAAACTACCTCCATTTCCCTATAAATTGAGCTCATGTTTTAGTCTCAAGGGTAGATATACATATTAGCTGCTGAAGAATTTCTTAAAGAGATCATACTCTCTATACTAAGCATTTTTGATATGAGAATGATCACACACTCATGTTCATAACTTTATGCTAGTTCAGAGAGAACAAGGCTTGTCAATCTGAGAGAGAATGATTGTTCAGGACCCCGGAAGAACCTGTATAACATCAAGGTGAAAGGTTGTAAGGTTACTTCTTACTATACAAGTTAATATGAATGGATTCCATTTTCTCATCGAATTATTCATGTATCTATTTGAGTATTTCAATTCTTGGATTCCTTGATGACTGAGATAGATTATTTTTTTCTCAATTATTATATCTTGCAGGTGCTTTTAGTATTTTTTTCTTTCTTTAATCGAAGGTTTCACATGCTGAAGTGACCTCTATTGGAGCAACTGGATAGAAATATTTCGACAAAGCATTGGACTTCAAGTAGGGGCATGTCCTCGTACTTTGTTATTAATAATTATAAATAAAAAATGATCTAGAGAAAATGGTTTGCATTCGGCTATTTGTTTCTAAATATATCCTTAGGATACTAGGGAGATCATTCTTGTCCGCAAGAAGGATTTATTCGCATAACAAAATGGCGACTCCACTAGGCAATAAAACTTAGTTTTCCTTTTTATTTTTCAGTTTGAATTTTAAGAGTCTTCTAATTTTGATTAGTCTAAAACTGGGATGGGTAGATAACTTATCAGAATCCTTGAAAAGAAAATATGAATTTTTATTTTTTTCTGTATTTTTCCTGGCCTCCGTGGTTTTCATATGAAAATAGTGTGGAAGCCTTCGTAGTTTGTAGTTCAGAACAATGTGATACTTCTTTTTTCTCCATTAGAACCCATGGACCTTTGGAAAATTTTTGAAAAAATAAAGATTCTCTTTTTAGGAGCCAGACTACATGATTCTTTGTGTTTTCCCCAGTCTACCTTAGCTGTCAAAATCTTATGTGTGAATTTATTTTCAGCAACTTTTGTGTCAGTCTCTGTTAAGTTAATTGGGTGTTTTTAGTTTCTTTTTTGAGAAATTTTTAATTTGATTTCCTTTCGTCCTTACTTCGAGATTTGTCTCAGTCTCTTAACAATTTTGCATATTTTTTCTTTTGTGGCTAAATTGTGTCTGAGTGTTAATCGCCTTTGAGTGTTTTTATTTTTTGACCTTTGGAATTCTCACCCAATTTTCTTTACTTACACTTGATTGGTTCTTTAGATTACATTAGAATCATATTTTGTTTGATAATTCTCTTGCATAGATCACATTATCATAATTAGAATTCTCATTTTCCGAATATGAATGAAAAATGTGCATAGATTACATTTGCATACTTTTCAAGTGAATTGTTTATAGATTACAACTGCATAGTTTACATTCTGGAAAAATCAATCGTAGATTTAGATCAGTTTCTTTGATTTGAATTTACATTTTTTTATGCTTGTTTTAAAAACATGAAAATAAAAATTGGAATTGATTAGTATTAGTTTTTCTTGATAAAATTAGTGCATTAGAGAATTTATTATATTTTCTCTTATTGATCAACCTTTGCATTGTTGGATGTGAATGGAACCTCTCTCCTTACTTTAGTTAGAATTCATTGAATTGAAAAGATTACATTATCATATTCAATTGCATTCAATTTTGGTTCAGGTCATAACACCATTGGTTTCATATCCATTGACCCTTTGAGTAATAACAACCCAAATAACATAGCGCTTAATAAAATTCATCTAGTAATTTTTACATTTTATAGGGCACTTTCCACTAATCTAGCTTAGGCTAGTGCTTTGGAATAGGTTGTAGTTAAATTTCCAAAGAAACTAAACAAACAATAGTATCTTGCGGTAGGAAAAATTCTAATTGTTGCAATTGTGCTTTGGGAATCTCTTCTTAAAACAGTCAAGCAAGAGATCATGTCAGAATCAATGAGGTAATGATACCTATCTCATTGGGAAAGATAGCAAGTGTGCACGTACTAAAAATGGTAAACCTTGGATTAACCATTTTCGAAGAGCCTAGGGTCACTTGTTGGTAAACCTTGGATTGTATCAAGGAGCCTTAAAGGGGATTGAGCTTGCTACTCTGCCCTTGCGTGTATATCTGATTGTAGATTGTTCCCCTAGGTGCATTTGTCTCAGTTGGTGACCTTAATGGCCATAATATTTAGGATTATTCCCAAGGTGACGATGGAGGGGAGGTCCCACTGTACCTGGAGCGGAAGTTGACTAGACTCACTTGGACATTCTAGACACTGTATTTCACTTCGAGATAGCATAATGGAGGTACTTGCACTTGACTATTTCATTAAGCAGTTGTCAAGGTGACTATTCCGACCACTATTTTTCACATTCATCTCTGCGACATTGGATTTAATCACCAACTAGTGATTTTGCTCTGAAAACAAACCGTTTGTGTGTGGTTTGACTCCTAGATTTGTTAGCGCATGTTCATTTATTTATTTTTTATTTTTAGAGACCTTAGGTGTGAATTGTGAATATTTTTAAATTTTTAATAAAATTCACTGAAGTTGAATCTAATGGAAAATGTTCAGGAATTTACCAACCAAGGAACCCCTCTTAATGAGAATCCTAGTATTTTTCCTTGCTTTGGAAATGTTGGTCCTCCTTATATGGCTACATTGTCATTACCTGGATTTACCATAGGTTTAAGGTTATGGTCATTTTCAACTTCGTTGGCCTCAAATGCTCATGTTGTTCCACCTCAACCGGATGCTTCACCTCAGCAGAGTTCACCATCTCAACATCACCAAGCTCATGTTAACCCTTTACCTTCTTCACCCAACACGTCTTCCTCCCTTTCCTCCTCTTCACTTGGTAAAATCCTTGATGCTAGTAACCAAGTGGCTAAGAAGAAAAAGAAAGAGAACAATAAGAAGAAGCAAGATAAGAAAGAAGTTAACAAACCAACCATAGCTGTAAGTGTTGGTAGTGTTGAGGGAACCTCAAACATGCATCGCAACCCCAAATACCCTTAAATTCTTTGTAAGGGTGACCACTTCCTTATCAATTGTCCTGGTATTCCTAAGGTCTTGGAAGTATGGTCTAAAAAATCTCATCAACCTACTGTTGATCCATCAACCAGTGATTGTCAAGTTCCTGGGAAGAAGGGTAAAGTTAGGCTTCCTTGTAGGTTATGCAAAGGGAGTCATCAAACTCACAATTGCCCTCACATGGATGAAGCCTCAAAATTGTTGGAAAACCTTACTTTTCCACAGCAACAACTTCCAACTAGTTACAGTAAAATTTCTCCCAACCTACCGTCATTTGACGAAGTTATTGATCTAATTCCAAGTACATTCAATCACACTCTTCCATTGAAGACTGAAAATCATATCACTCAGGTTGATGATCCACTAGTTGATCAAGTGGTTGACGTGATTTCACATCGAGTTGACCCCACTCTCCCTATAGAGAGTGAAATTCATACCGCTCAGGTTATTCTTGTTACATCAGATTCTTCTATGCCAAGGGGCATTTCACTTGTTTGTTCAGAACCCCCTCCAAGTACTGAGCTCTTTTCCTTTGACTGGAATAGACTAAAAGAACCTCATCTTCCTTCTTCCATCCCTTTTCAAATCATTGTGAATATTTTTGGTAAGAATGTGAGTCGCACGAATGTAGATGAAGGTGCTTCTGTTAGTATTTTATCCTCCACTTCTTGGAAAGCTTTGGGTTCCCCTCAGCTTGTGTGTGTTACATAGAATCTGTCAGCTTTTAATAGAACCAGTAGTGAACCTTTAGGGATCCTTCCTAGTTTTACTATTACCTTGGAAGGTAAAACAGTATGTGTTGATCTTATGGTAGTTCGAGGCCCCTTGGATTTCAATTTTCTCCTTGGGTGAGACCATATCTATGCAATGAAAGATGTCGTATCGACACTCTTTCGCGTGATGTCTTTCCCTCACAATGGAAACTTTGTGACTATTGACCAGCTTTCATTTGTTAATCCTGATTTGACTACCAATAATCTGACATCCCTGAATTTTCCTTATAAAAAAGTGATATCTACCCCGTTACGGGTTAATTATGTGGAAACCAGTCCAATTTTTCAATTAGCGATGCAAGCGAGACTCTCACTATTTTCTCAACTTCCTTTGACTTAGATCCGGTAATTGAAATGGAAAACCATATGGGATTATTTGAACACAAAGTTCTTATCCCTATTGAGTCCCTTGACATGTGTTCCTTCCATAGAACTGTTCTTCCATCTGATGAAGACTTCTTCGAAGCCATGATCGAGGAGTGTCCCTTGACATGTGTTTCTTCCAGTAGGAAGCCATGACAAGGTTTTATGAGGATGTTTATTTTCCTGTGTCAACCTGATTAAAAAATGAAACAATGATTTATGAGGAGAGTTCCTTTTACTGTGTCAAGCTCACTAAAAAATGAAACATGTCACCATGAGGATAGTTGTTTTCTTGTGCCAACCTCCTTAAAAAATGAAACAGGTCACCATGAGGAGAGTTTGTGTTACTATGTCAACCTCGTTAAAAAATTAATCAGCTCATCATGAGGATGGTTCTTTTACTGTGTCAACCTTGTTAAAAAATGAAAAATATCACCACGAGGAGAGTTCCTATTACTGTGTCAACCTCATTAAAAAATGAATCAGGACATGAGCATAGTTACTTTTCTTGTGTCAAGCTCATTAAAAAATGAAACAAGGTTCCATAAGCATAGTTATTTTCTTGTGCCAAGCTCATTAAAAAATGGAACAAATCCTCTCCTAATTGAGTTGAGTCTTTGATTAGATCTCGTAAGTGTCAAGTCGATTCTTTCATCTGATCTTGTAAATGAACCTTCATTCCATCCACCTGTTAGAAACCAGTAGTCTACTTAGTTGAATGAAATGAAGCTTGGGGGGCATATGCTCTTGCAGGCTACGCTTGGGGGGCATTGAAACTTATCTCAAGTATGATTTTTTCCTTTGTTTCAAGCTTGTGTAAATATCAAACAAACCACTCTCAAACACATTTTTCCTATGTTTCAATCTTGTGTAAAAATGAAACCACTCTCAAGCATAATTTTTCCTATGTTTCAAGCTTGTATAAAAATGAGACCTATCTTGAGTATATTTCGGTTATTATTTTCAAGACTCATTAAAATCATGAAAATCTCGAGATTATTTTGGTATCTTTCATTCTTGTAAAACAAATAAAAATGCCAATTTCTTTCTGTCTTTTCCTACTCGTAAATTAAGTTGAAAGTCGGCCATATGAGTATACTTTTATCACTTTTTCAGGCTCTTTAAAATTACGAAAAAGTGAAACCTTGGAGTTATTTTTTATGCCCTTTTTAGACTCTCGAAATATGAAAAGATCGCCAAGTACTTGACCGTTCAAACTTGTTAAAGGAATTGAACATTCTTCCTTTCAGTATAAGTTTACCCCTTTTCCGGACTGAAATGGAATATTTACAAAAAAGGTATGAGTTGACTAATCATGGTCAATAGAGTTCTCTCCTATATTATTTTATCGTTTTTCAGGCTTGAGAGACTAAATTTATGAAAAAGAACAACCACGGAATTTACTTATGTTTTTCTTCTAACTCCCTAAAACTAAAAAATGTCGAGTTTCTCCTTTATTGGAATCGTTAAAATTTAACAATAAATGACCTGTCGATTACAAACAGGAACACACCACTCCTTCTTAGGGTTCAATTTTAATACTAAGTTGGACTCATTTGAAGGATGAGCTTACACAGCAAGCAAATGTTATCCTCCTCAAGCTTGTCAAAAATAAAGAGGTACTTGCCAGAAATGGTGGGGGAAAAAGACAAAATGAATCTAATTATCACCCTTGTTTTGAAAAGAAGTATACCACTCTTGAACATGAAACTTTTTTTCACACTTGTACCTAGGTTGGGAAAATCCTTTGTCTAACAGTTAATCAAACCACATTGAAAGTATTCAACCGATTTCTAGGTATTAGCTTTAGGTCAACTATTACCAAACCATATGCAGTCTCATTATGTGCTAAAGTGACAGTTCAAATAAAACCATTCATTGCAAACATTTGTCTCCATTTGCATTGACCATGCTGAGTCAGTACTTGCTAAAAATTTCTTCAAAACTTGATCTAATGGTTTTGTGTCATGGGCTTTCCTGTGACGGGTCACTTTCTATCAACGACAGCTCGTCATCTAGAATCTTATCAGTACCTTGGGATTTTCTTGCCTTAATGGCAGGTTTCTCACCTTTGACAATAGGTTGCATCATTGACCTTCGATCGAATGATTCTGTGAAATTTTCGACCACAAATCATTCATTCACACTTTGTGGATTGTATTGAGTACTTTGAGAGCCATTTTCATTATTGGTGGTTTCTCTCACACTTGTTAACAATTGACATCATTGATTGGTAATCAAGTGGCTTCTACCATGTTCGAATTCAACACAATCAATCGCATGGATAGAATCGTACTAGTTCGGGAAGCGGAAATCAAGACCCTGGATCTAGTTTCCACCATCCACACTACGAGGAGTTTTATTATTCATGATACAATAGAATACTTATGACAGATGCTGCGTCCATGCTACGTCTACTATTGATGTGATTTTAAAATAATTTATGTACCAGAACATGTAGTTAGTTTTGATTTGAGTATTGGAATTCCTACCTCAGTGATGATATACATATATATCTTTGCATTGAATTTTTTTACAGGCTTTTGACTGGTATGTCTGCAATCCAATCCTAGGAAAGATAGAGCACTTTACTCTTCAAAACTACCTTAGGCTTCGCACTTTAGGGGGGAATTTTTTACACGTTATTTTTTCACCATGACATTTGACTATCAATATAGGTTCATCATTACCTATATTATGCTCCCTTAGAAGTCAAAAACCCTAATGTTCCTAAACCAAATCTTGGAATTGGAGAAAAGTTCATTAAAACCATAAAAAGTCTAACTCTACACTTTTCCTAGCCCTTGCCTCCGAATCCACAGATATTTTCTCTATACCTGCGGCACATCCTACACGTTTTTCTTATAAAACCTGTAGACCCCGTAAATAGTGAAATAAAGGAAAAAGTAAGTTCTAGAAGCCCAGCTAGACGAATATTCTCCGAACTAGAAGCTTCTAAAAGCGCATTCAGTTTGAGCTTTATCCTATGCTCATGAGCTCTATCCCTTCACTCATGGAGCTTATCCCTTGGTCTATGGATATCAAATCCCTTCATGAGAGGAATCCATCCCCCTCTTCATGGAACTGAAACTACCTTCATTTTCCTATAAATTGAGCTCATGTTTCAGTGTTAAAGGTAGGCATACATATTAGTTGCTGAATAATTTCTTAAAGAGAGAATACTCTTTATACTAGCCATTTTTTATATTAGAATGTCACACACTCATGTCCATAAGTTTATGCTAGTTCAGAGAGAAGAAGGCTTGTCAATCTGTGAGAGAACGATTTTTCAGGACCTCGGAAGAACCTATATGACATCAAGGTGAAAGGTTGTAAGGTTACTTCTTATTATACAAGTTAATACAAATGGATACCATTTTCTCATTGAATTGTTAATGTATCTATTTGAGTATTTCAATTCTTGGATTCCTTGATCACTGAGATAGATTAGTTTTTTCTCAATTATTATATCTTGTAGGTTCTTTTAATATTTTTATCTGTCTTTTATCACAGGTTTCACATGCTGAAGTAAACTCTATTGGAGTGACTGGATAGAATATTTCGGCAAAGCATTAGACTTCAGGGAGGGGAATGTCCTCGTACTTTGTTATTAATAATTATGAATCACAAATAATATATAGAAAGTGGTTTGCATTTCGTTGTTTATTTCTAGATATCCTTAGGATACTAGGGATATCGTTCTTGTCCGCAAGAAGGATTTATCCGCATAACACTTATATAGGAAAATTCAAATCCTCCTTCCCTCTCCTAGTACATTGTGGATGGTTACCCAAGAGAGGGGTATGATTCCTTTGTGTGCTAAAAATATTCCATTGCGTACTCACTTTATGTCTACGGAGGCATTGGTGGCTGTCCTTAGGCGGCTTTAAGTGAGGAATCACTTGTCCTATGCTTTGTGTGGTCCTAGAAAGTGACATTTCACCACTTCCAGGATTTTGCGCATTTCAGGTCATAAGGCACGCAAAGGCACTGTTCACAAAGGATAAAGCACGCAAAAGCATTTATGACTTCCACAAATTTGACTTTTCCTCATACATTAGAGATTTTTAAATACTTTCCGGATTCTGTAATGTCCTCCAGCCCTGTAAATCCTTCTGCTTGACATTAAATAATTTCATCTTCTTCTTGTACAATTTTCTAGTGTTAAAAATGATAATTCAAATTATAAGACTTCCATAAATTCCTCATGCGAGTTCCATTGAGTTTATTATTATGTTCCTGGAAATGTGTCATTGTCTAAATTATGGAATATTCGATTGAGGTGATGATTATATCATTGGAAAAATTAGTATTTATATTTTGGAATATATGTCCATATAAGTTTGGGACACGAAACATTGGTGATTTAAAGCCTCAAAATGGCTCCTATATTTATTTTCCCAGAATTTTCCTAACTAGGAAAAGTAGTGAAAATTAGCTTGCTAGTTGATTCCTCCCATTATGCCACAAAAAACGCATTGATATAGATGGAAACAAATGTTGTTGGAAACTAGATCACTATTAATAAGGAAGGTGAATCAGTAGTGATGGTTTTATATCAATTTTAACTTTTTGTTAGATTACTAATTTGCAAAACAAATCTAGAATATTAACTTATCAAAATATGAAAGAAACAATAAATTAAAATCATAACAACCATGGAAAACATCATCATAAGCATGCACACATAAGAACACAAATATTTTTGGTGAAAATTATTTCGGGAGAAAAACATCCTACTGCCGCTATGTTGTTCAATTATTTTTATTTTATTGCTAAATAAATTGTAAATGGATTTGGTTACAATGATAAGCTAGAAAAATCAAATTCCTTCATAGTATGCTAACATATATTATAAAGGAAATTTTATTATCTCACGGATCTACAGAAATCTAACCATTGGAATATCCCATGACCAACGATCCTCACCCAACTCCCATTGAACTATCCAAATCCTATTGGATGGAGAAATATGTTCCTTTTTTTTTAATACGGTGGTATTGGCAAGCAGTAGCCTCATGACTCGCGTTACACGGGGTCGATTCTGACCGCTACCACTATACACTGGGAGCATGCGCCCACCCCTCTCCCACAACTCCGTAGACCTGCGAGTTTGAACTCGTGACCTCTGTCGGGTCAATGCTCTCTATATATTTCATCGCATTAGATTACCAAGCTTCCGCCTACCCAGGTAAGAGCTGGAGAAATATGTTCCTTATACTAAATATGCTAAATAAATGTCTACTCTGGAGCCTACACACCCTCACATCATTCACGAATACCACTTTTCATAGATTTTCAAATTGGGTTCTCAATCTGCTCAACATGAGAAACCTAACAACACCATCATTCTACAACACAACATTTGAATAAATAAATTTTCCCAGGGGAGGAAATTATTTTCTTCTTATCACATAAAAAACTATACCCTCAAACACATCATAAGCTACACAATATTCTCCTCTCTAAATATTGCAACCTACAACACAAAAGCTCTAAAATACTCCCCAAATCGATCTCTTATATGCATACAACACTGTAATGTAAATATAAAAACTGTGTGAAAAACTGATACAATATCTTCTCACTCACAATACCCTCTTAATGGAATTCTCTCACACTCTCAAGAATGCCAACCAACCAACAACATTATTTTTCTTTTTTTGCAGAAGTAAAAGCCAAAATATCCTGAACAATTATCCAAGTGAATACCAGAAGAAAATACGATGGTTATTCCAGGACCTATGACACTTGTACCATGGTAATATCCAAACGAATATCGTGGGAAAATGCCTTGGTTATGTCGATCCCAAGGACACTTGCACCATGGTAATATTCAACCAATACCAAAGGAAAATACCTTGTTTATGTCAATACCAAGGAAAATTGTACCATGGTAGTATTCAAACAATTACCATGGGAAAATACCATGGTTATTTCAATAACAAGACTATCTATGCCAAGGTAATATAACATGCCAATCTACTCCAGACACACATACCGATACCATGGTTATGATAATACCAATAATACTTGTACCATGGTAATACTCTACTCATGACATATGTAGGATAAATAAACCAGAGTAAAATCACCAAAAATTTCCTTTCCTTAACTCTCTCCTCTACACAATTGATCTTCATGGGAAGGTCTTTATATTAGTGAAACACACCACCATCCAACATTCTATATGAAGCACCTACAAATCACAACTCTATACTCAAATATGTGTGTTAGTAGAAATGCCAAAAACCATCTACACATCATACACCTACAACCCAAACTACTAGGTTGACAACAATGCCAACCATTAACACTGTGACACACATAAATTCCAACAATTTACCCCTTTGGAATTAATGGCAATCCCATTTCATCAAACCATCTGAAATTAACCTCTGAAAATAGATATCATCAATTTCTCTGCCTTTAATATCAGTGGTAAAGGGCTAAGAAAATTAAGACATCATCTGAATGGACAATACTAAGCCTGGAGACGAGCTAGGTCCTATCAAATACACACTAGTGAAAAGATATATATTTCTAATCAGTAGCAGTAAACTATCTCACTTCCATGGTAGCATGAAAATATGTATTAGCAACAAAATCCATGCCATAGAAGTAGCAACATATCAAATCACCAATTCATAGCTGCAGGAACATAATATTGCCAACCAGCAGTAATAAATATGATCAAATATATGGAAACAACAACAAACACATAAATGTATATTAGAAAAAGCAATATTAACCAAAGCCAACTCTATGAACATCACTCTCCAATAAAAACAACAAAAAAATATGATAAGCATCAACATCAATAGCAACATTCAACTTAACAACAACAAAAAAATATATCATGAGTATTAGAAATAGTATAACATGAGAAATAGTACTCTCTCGATCAAAATCAAAAACATCATACCATAAACATCAGCAACACTAATAAAATATGAGCAACACCAAAATCTACCATATTCTCCTCATTAAATCATGGTAACAACAGATGTATGATGACAAGGCCAAAGGAAAAATATGTGCTCCATATTGCAATAACAACAATAATACAAATGATAGCATGTAAATCAAGTATAATGACTCCATGATAAATGATATAAGATCCATATGTAGCAGAAAAAATGGGAGTAACATACATAGAACGTGGTCTCTCAACATTTTAGCCTCTCACCAGTAGCATGCATGTAACAATAACAATAAAATTTTCAGCAAAACATGATATCCACTAGCAACCACCATGCTCCACAGAGGCATCAACAATAAAATCAAATGACAACAACAACATAGAAATATGTCATAGAAGCAACAACAAATACATATCCTCATCATATGGAAGCATCCATGAGGCTAATCAGCCAAGAATTATACTATATAATCAATTCAATCCATGAGCAACCCATAAATAGGTCACAACAACAAAACCATAAGATATGACACTATAGCACTAAACTCATCATCTTCTCATCATATGTGAACAACATACCATCAATAAGGCACAAGAAACAAATCAGTGAGCAAAAAAATATAATTATACATCAACAACAACAACATAAGATCTATAAATAAACCACCATCAACAACACATAACCTCATTATCTTCTAGACCTCATGCCATCAAAAAATCATCATAAACAACATAATTTCTCCATATATGAGAAAAAATATAAATCATCATGTCTCAACCATCCAAATACATATCACCAAAAACATGTATCATACAGCTAGAAATAGAAGACAAAAGTAATAATATGCATACTTTAGATGAGCTAACTCCATCGCATCATCTAATCTCAATGAAAGCAACAAATATATGGCAATACTGACATACATAAAGTCTAGTAGTATGGAAACTATCAATGTACCAGTTATGTCATGCAAACATATTATTTCACAATATTTGGAAGTAGCAAAAAAATCCACCTCAATATCCTCCAACATGAAATCAATGTCAAATATATGCATAAGAAGATTCTGCATAAGAGCACACTTCCAACCATCTGTAAGACCATTGGGAAGAATAAATGCTCCCCCCGAATGTGTGATATTCCATCACCTAAACCATGTGCATAGGTTAAACAATGTAACTATCATAACTTCAAATATATCGATGCAAACTCAACATGCAGTTTCTCCAAGAGCATAAGTAACAAGAATGGCTAATAAAAATAAAAATAAAATGTAAAATAATATATCATAAATAGAAATAACATTCCAAACCTCATAAACTCCCCCTAAATACATGCATCTCATTGTTGGGTGTGTGTTGTATTCTTTCCACGGCTAGGACCCTATATTAGGTGGGTGTGCCTACCTATGGTTTTGTGCATGGTATTTTGTAGATCTTGTCAAGGGATCTATGGTTATGTTCTAATCTAGGGTTAATGGATTAGGGTTTATGAATGCTCCAGTATATATATATATATATATATATATTAATGTATGTATTGTAAAATTGAAAGATATATAATGCAAAATCAATCTGGTAGTCCCGGTTTTAGGATCTAGGGGAAAATATTTGTGTATATGTCTTTCATGTTTATGTTCTCGCTATTTTTTATTTTCTATTTTTAAGAATTTTTTTGTAGGTAATTTTTGTACAGGGTTAAAACACACATTTGGACACTTTTGTTGCTAAGGGGTTTTTGCTTGGCTGTGTGGTATATCTTGTTCAGTGGGATACCTGCGAGATCAATTATTGAAGTGAAAGAAGATTGTGAGCAGTGGAAAGATAGAGATTGAGAAATTTAATGGTTAAAGTTTTGAGTTGTGGAAGCTTAAGATGGATGATCCGCAGGTGCATAATGATTAGTGTATCATGGTAGATCGTGGTACTAAACCAATGACAATGGCATATGAATACTGGGTGAGGTTGCATTAGAAATCAAAGAGAACAATCGAGTTGTGTATCTTAGAGTTATTTTTGTTGAATGTATTCATGGAAGCTATAGAAAAGTCTTTGTGGGACACATTAGGGACTTTGTACCAATCTAAGTCTCTGGTGAACAAACTGTTCCTATGAAAAAATTTGTATAACCTGAGGATGAAGGATGGAGACTCAATGATGGAGAATTTGATTGCCTTCAATATTGTGGTAAGTCAATTGTTATCCATTGATATTCAAATCTCAGATGAAGATAGGTGCATCATTTTGTTGTGTTCTCCACTAGATTTGTGGGATAATATGGTTGTTGCAACAGGTATCAATACAACTACCTTGAAGGTTGATGAAAATTTCTCATCCTTGCTATTAGAGGAGATGAGATGGAGAAATATGGAGGGCCAAAATGGATATGCCTTATTAGTACAAGGACGGTCCCAAAACATAACCAAAAATAATTCCTCGAGTGGGAGATCTAAATCTCTAGGAAAACTTATAAAGGCGTGCTGGAAATGGGGAAAGGAAGGCACTTCAAAAAGTACTATAGATCTAAAGCTTCTAAGGAAAGGGATATAATGATGGTCCTTCTATAGAGGCGAAAACCACCTAAGATGAAGGTGGGGATGTGTATTTTCCTTCTTCCTCAAGTACACATGTAGATCATGAGGTATGGTCGATTGACTCAAGTGCATAATTTCACCTCAATCCCCATAGGGAGTGGTTCAATGAGTATGAGAAATATGATGGTGGTGATTTCTTCTTAGGGGATGAAAAGAAGGCTGGAATCATTAGACATAGAAAAGTCAACCTGAAGTTGCTAGGTGGAATGATTAGAACACTTCTTGATGTTTTACATATTCCCCCATCGGCCAAAAATCTATTTTCTATAAGAGATGGATTTTTCAAGTGTACAAATAGTGTTCGAGAAGGATACGTGAAATATTGTTCGGGGAGCACTGATATTGATGCGGGGAGTTTGGATTGGAACTTTGTACAAGCATTTTGGTAGCAATCATTATTGATGGGGGAAAAATTTTGTGGCTCCTAAAAGTGGAGTTGAAAACCTTGTGTTGTCTAGAGAAAATACGATGTTGTGGCATCAAAGGCTTGGACATATTGGAGATAAGGGTCTTCGAATAATGCATGGTAATGGTATGGTAGAATGGTATGTCAAATTTGTCTCTGGATTTTGATTTTTGCGAAAATTTTGTATACGGGAATAAAAATTGGGTGAGTTTCTCCTCTAGTGCTAAGAGGGTGAAAGAGATATCAGAGCTTGTGCACAGTGATGTATTTAGACTTGTATCAGTTCCATTACTAGGTAATTATATGTACTATGTTTCATTTATAGATGAATTCTCAAGGAATACATGGATATATTTCCTCATGAATAAATATGAAGTCTTTGAAAAAATTAAAGAATTTAAGGCTATGGTGGAAAACCAGATCGAGAAGAAGATAAATTTTTTAAGGATAGATAATGGTGGAGAGTTCTACAAGAAGAAATTTGAAGAGTTCTGTAAGAAGTGTGGTATAGCATGGAAGAAGAATACTCCATACACACCTCAGTAAAATAGATTTGTAGAAAGAATGAACAAGATTTCGATGGAAAAGGCAAGAAAAATTATCAATGGTTCCGGGTTAGGAAAAGAATTCTAGGCAGAGGTAATGGAGACTGCATGCTACCTGGTTAATAGATCACCTTCATCGGTGATGGAGGCTAAGACTCCACATGAGGTATGGACTAGTAAGAAACTCTCTCTTTCACATATGAGGGTATTTGGTTGTGATGCATATGTACATGTTCCAAAGGAGAAAATAACCAAGTTGGATAGTAAATTAGAAAGGTGCATCTTTATCGAGTATAAGGTTGGTTTCAAAGGTTATAATCTTCAGAACCCAGAAATAAGGAAGGTTGTGTAGATCTAAGATATGGTATTTAGAGAGATGAAAGATATTATTAAACATGAAGTCCTACCAAAGGAACTGTTGGTAGGCTAAATTTCTTTATTTTTAACCCCTTTCCTAATTCAAACTCACAACCTAAGACCTCTGTTTTAACCTCCAAACCCCCTCATTCCTACACTATTCCAAGAATCATGTCTATTCCTAAACTAGCTTTGTATTTCCATATTTAAGGTTTTAAATGGACTTAATTAATTATTTTTATATGTTTTATACCTTTAATATTCTTTGCAACTAATATTTTATTTCCTAAATTATTTGGTAAGCAACGTATTAACAATTTTGTTAGTATTGTTGAGCGCAGGTAGGATTCCTACACCACTGGCAGTTCCTGCACTCCCATGACAACTCGCCACCTAATGCGGATATCTCGTTCAGAATAGATAATATCAAGTTTGGCTCCAAGCGGAGATAAGTGATGAAGATAATAGAGATTAGGTCGCAGGCCAAATTCTTAGTTTAGTATATCATTACAACCAAAAGGCTTAGATTGTAATGATGTTGTAATTTTGTTAAAACCGTATCCCTAAAGGGAAGTATATAATGTAGAATTAAGATAGGCGGTAGCTACCGATAGAGATGCTACTATGATCTTGGTAATTGTAATTTTGTTGGTATCGCCCTCGTTCTGGGTTGGATTCGACTTCACCATGTACATTTTCTAATTTCGAAATATAATATAAAGGGATTGTGCCATGTAATTTTAATTTTGTGTTTTAATTCTATGTTGATGTGTTTCTAAAGGTGAGTTTCCATGTTTCTTAAATAGGGAAACGAGCTGGTTGGCTAGGGCCTAGACAACCCAGCTCGTTCTCCCTATCATTTTATTTCTCATCAAAGGTGTTTTAATTTAATTTGAATGTGAAGCATGAATTATGTAGATATTTCAATTCATTCATAAAGTTCAAGTTCGATTTCATTTACACTTATAGTGTGAAAAATCCTTGGTGTGCATGCTCAACTAAGTTTCATTTTACCTTATGTAATTTTCCTTTTCAAAGCTTAGTTCATTTTTGCGTGGATCATGCAATCACATTTTTCCTGTACTAGTGCATTTACAGTTTTGCAATTTGATCCCTTTGGTTCATTGCAACAAAGTATTTCTATTTCTTTTCTTTCATAAAGATCTTGATGTGTTTTTGCATGTGAGTATTCATTTCTAGATAGAATTTTTTTTAATATTAATACTTAAAACTTAAGGATTAAAGGTGCTTTGATAATTAAGGAACAAACGTTTTTATAACACACAGATCTATACTTGCACTTTACACTCTTAAATAAGGGATTGAACTTCACATTAACTTATTAAGTGAACCTTTATAAATTAAAAACATTAAAGAGGCAGGTTTGATCTATGTGAATAACTATTACAGGAACAAAGCCTGTAGTCATAATTAAATGATTTCTTTAACTGCATGAAAGATTTCTTTGATTGAAGAAAAGTGTGCCTTGACTTTCAAATTTAATTCTTGTTTTTAGATAAATTTTGGTTGAAGCATATTTCTATTTGTGGAAGCTATTTTAGAATTATGTTCACCTTTGCCAAATATTTTCTTTGTTAACACACTCTTTATTCATTTTTGAAAGTAATTTGAAACTTGGTGCAGGAATCTCTGTTCCGGTACAGGAATCAATATCCTGATACAGGAATGGAGTGATATAGTCTTAAGACCTAGAGCCCCAACATGAGGATTTAAAATCTTCAGTACAAGTGTAAAATATACTTCCAACGTATAAACTTTATTCTAGTACTGGTGCAAGAACATTGTTGAAGTACATGAATAACAGTTTAGTGTAGGAAGGAAGATCTTTAAAGAAGACAGACATCTTCAAGGGTCCAATTATCAATATTTCATACAACTATACTGAAGATAAATATAGATATTCATTCGAGCAATAAGGACTGTTCTAAGAATTTTGAAAGTTCCTTTTATTTGTTTCTTTGCAAAGTACTTTCTTTCATATTCCAGCAGTAATTGTCATGAGATCTTTCTTTTCAATTCTGCAAGATTGTAATTAAGGAAGTAGGAATAGAGTTAGGAAAAGTTCATATTGCTTCTAGGATTTCCTATGCTTCGCCTCTAAGTTTTACGAAACCCTCGGGTTGACAACTAAGTGTTGAAGGAGTATGCTTAACTGCAATTCTTGCACCCAACAAGAACTTGAGAAGATAGAGTTTGAGTTAAAGGAGTAAGAATCATACTCCACAAAAAAATAGTAAATAGAATAGGAAGAGTGATGGCGGACAAACCCCACTCAACCCACATTCTCCATTCTCTATGCATGTAAGAGTTATTTCACCAATTTTTCACTCAATACAAATGTCAATCTGAGCAAAACTTAAAATATATATATGGAAGCTTTTATATCTCAAATCTGAGATTTGAGATATTAATTTAAAATTATCTTATGGTTATAAAACCACAATCTCCACTATGCATAAAAGTGGATGCACCCAATTATACTCTCTTGTTTGGAAATTTAAATGTGCAAACTTATATTTCAATTAATCCCCAAATTGACGAACTTTAAGGTTTTTAGAAACTATGTTTCTATCTTAACTCTGTGACTAGAGCCATGTTATAAAAACTATTTCTTAATATTCGAATTGGCCATTCGAATCTCAACTAACTCAACTTTCGATAGCGAACACCATTTCATTATTTAATTTTCATATGAATTATCTATTGACAATTCATACTCCAACTTGATCTTGATTTAACCACAAGAATCGAACTTCATATGTGACCACAACCTCCAGTTAAAGTTAAAACAAATCTTTGGTCGACACATAAATTAATATGCCAACACTTACCATTCACCATACGTGCTCACAAATCCACACATTGTTTTGGAACACTACCTTATTCAATTAACGTTCAAGCCAGATATCAACACAATGTTTAAAGTCTTCGACCTTGCATTAGAAATCAAACCACCCGCATAGTTTAAATGGACTCTCGGTCCCAATACATATGAAACCTACCTCTCCATTTGACGGTGATCACAACACACCCATCAATCTGGTGGTTAATATCCCATCAGGTTCTCGCTCAACATTTCCACTATCGGTTCACATACTACTTAATCCTCGCGCAACTTCAGATGCGACCAGCGCCTGATCCCTTGACCAATGCATCTAACGAATATTGAAATTCTCTGAACCCTAAGTTTAAAAACCAAAATTTATGCGAAATAGGTGGTAATTGAATACCACTTATGCCGCGTGCCCATCGTCTAACGCTATCGCGTTCCAAAAGGTATTACTGCTTACTACTTCAAGACTTATGCAAAACTACTAGGTTTAGGTTTAAAAACCACCTTCAATGTTCACCTCCACCATTTGACTTATGGTTCTGCCTTAAGAAATGCTCCAATGCATCCCTATGCAATTCAATTACCTTCACCCATATGCAAAAAAATGTTACCATGGCTCAAACGCATTCAAAGCCCAAACTCCTATCTCGCTGTATATGTTCGATTCCTCATTCGAACAGTCCTACACCCCTTCTAGTGCTGCTCGAAGATGTATTAACCAAATTCTGATCTCAGATATATTATTCACGATCTTAATTCCGTCGAGCTAGTCGGTTATTTCATTCTTCCGCTTGAATATTTGACGGTTCCAATGAATTCGATACAGTGTGTGCTCACAGCTCCTTTCATTTCGGTGCTATCGAATTCCCATTTGACTTCATGGCTTCATTAAGCACGAACAGATTTAATCAAACCCTCATCATTTGTCTCCGCATTTATAAACTCGATCTTTCTTTTGCTCACAGCATCGGGTTAATTTAAATTTCAAGCCTATTCTAGTTCCATTCGAACATGCTTAACAACCTTTATCTTCACCTACGGATGGATTAGTTTCATATCCAATGTATGTAGATCAAGTCCACAATAAACCCCCAAAGCACGACGCACTCTGTATTGAACTTAAATTCACTCCATGTCATCGACCCTTGCAGTGATCGATGACTGTAATCTTCCCTTTGTTTTCTCAAAGGAACACACAACCCTTCATGCAATTAAACTTAAAACCATAGGATCGATATTAACTGCCTCATTAACCAACATTGATTTTCCAATCATATATAGAGCATCATTTAAAACCCCAAATTAAAGAGTATATCCACATATTCTTATACCATTGTTTATTGAAATTCAAAAGCCATTCACACAAAAATTAATTCAAACAATACTCATGTAATTCTGAGCAGATTCTTTCATATACAAAAATGAAATCACTTACAAAAATTCTTCTTGCCCTCGGCCAGATCTTGAAAATCAAATGGCCCTTTCAATTTCCTGTAGGAAAACAGAACTATGTTTCCAAAACCTACTCTAACTCTCTCCAGATCTCCAGATCTATCCTCTTATGCCTTTGGGCTTACATTTATACAAAAAACACAAACGAATTGATTCAGCTTCTTCGACAGCTCGACAAAACTTTTGGAATTCTCAAAGTCCTAAGTTTAGCCTAAATCCCCAGATTTACTGAAAATGACTTTTCACATTCCTAAATAACTAAATTATTTCATGTTCTCCAGTGATTCGAGAACACTTACAATTCCTGACAATATTTAATTAAAATTACTTAAAACCCACTCAATTTATTCGTAAAAACCCAGCTCCTTCAAACTCCTAAGTTTATTTAAAAATACATGGATTTTTTTTCTTTTAGCCTAATGCCCATGCATCAGACTCCGAAGGTTAAAATGGTTCATGATCTCTTGATCATGTGCTTTCAATCCTTGCCTTCTTGGATCCCACACTTTATTCTATAGTTGATCATCCACTGCAAAATTCTTCTTCTGCACTTCTCTAGGTTTCCATATCTTATGCTGCATCTTTCAGCTTGCTAAGCTTTTAGAGTCTGTGACTATCTTTTTCTTGATGTTGCTGCTTCTTTTTTTTCTTGCTGCTATCTTCTTCTGAGACACTTTCACCATCAACCTCCTCATAAATTCAATTCCCTATCTAATATGTCTCTTGACTGCTGGATACTATTTCCTCTTGATTACTGAACTTTTACTTCTACTTTTACTCGGGCTCTTGCTCTTAATTTCTGAGCCCTTGTGACCACCCTATCATCCATACCCTCTTGTCTTCTGCTACAGAAAAACTCTTCCTGATTGTCAGTTGTGACAATTTCTTCGTTCTCTGCCTTCAGCAATTCTTCAGACTGGTATTTAAATTTCAAGTCACCGTCATCATCTCTTTTCTTCTCATGGGCTAAACATTCCTTAGTCCTTCCATCAGTACCTGAAATCATAAAACAAACACCAAAATTATAAAATCTTTGTGTCTCTTCCTCCTCTGGCAGCATTTCAATTCGTTGCTCTGACATTTCTTCCAGAAACACTTCAATCTGCTGCTCTGTCATCAGCACATCAGTTTGTTGTTTCCAATCGTTCAAATAATTCTTGATACTCTCAACTAGCCTCTCTTCTGCATCATCCTTCTCAAGGATGTTTCTCTGCTTTCGTTCATAAAAATGAACCTTCTCATTCTCATTCAACTTTGCCTTTACAATCTGAACACTTATTCTCTGTGTTTCTAGCCTCTGCTCTAGAACACTTAAATCATGCCATAAATCTATCATCTCATCTGAGAATATATCTGTACAATCTTCACTACCTTCACAAGTCAAGTTTCCTGCCGTCACTACTTCTTCATCCCTCATTAGAATAGAATTCTGATCTTCCACCTCTACAATAATTTCAATTATTTGTCCCTCACTTTTCACTTGGCCATTTAACAAAATCAATCTGTCGTTATCATCATTGATAACAAATTCATCATCATCAGACAAAACTGTCATGTCTTCATTGAAACAATTTCTTTCACAAAACAAGGAGTTTATGAATTCCTTTTGTTGCAATAATTCAGTTTGATCATTATCTGAAAGATAATCATCATATCTTGCTTGGCAACTTTCAGCTTTATTGAATATAGTTTCATCACATGAATTGTCTTTTTCAATACCTGCATTCACACACAACTTATTAGTTTTAAAACCATAAGACTCCATGATCTCATTTGATGATTCAATCATCAAGTCCTCTTGTTGTTCCAAATCTTCTATACATTTCAGAAATTCTTCAATGGTCTTCTCCTCAGTTTCTTCGAGCTATCCAATTGACTACTCAATTTCCAGCTTCTGGCCATCATCACAATTTAGAATTCTTCTACGTCCAATGTATTGAAAAGTAAAAATCTTCCTCAACTGTGTATGGACATTTACAACATATCTGGCTGTCTCATTTTCTTCCTCAGTGACAATATTAGTAGTTTGTTCTTTTCCACATGTTCTTCCTACAAACATACAAAATTTGTCAGATGTAAAGTCATTCGACCTCTTGGTCTCACTTGAATTTTTAGTCTTCAATTCTTTCTCCAAATACTCAATCATTATGAGTAATTTTTCCTTCAACTGAGGATGTATCATTTGCTCTTTCTTCATCTGTAGCCTATGCCAGTTTACACTCTTCTTCATGAGCCAACCAACTCTCTGGCTTTCCTCTATCATCATCTTTAGTTTGTTGAACTTCTCCCTGATCTCAGCTACCTCTTTCTCATACTCTTATTTTCTTAACTGTCTCTATATGCCATCTGTCTTGGCATCCTCTTTCTTCATCTTCATTCTATTGTGGCCTATCTCAGAACCTTTTTCATCTCTGCTATGACTATCAGTAGCCACCTTCTCCTTCATGAGTTCTCACTCATTCATCATGGGCTACACTAAAACCTCTGCAGTAACAAGTCCTCCTTGTTAAAACTTACCTCACCAATCATCTCTTTGGATCTGGTCTTTTGGCAAGTACTGGTCCTCTATCTTCAGGAACCTTTTGAGCAATCCTCTCTGCTCCTTCAGGCTTCACTCCTCTGCACCCTTTCAAGAACACATATGTTCTCCTTTCATCCAACCCCTGTTGGGAATTCTCAAGGTTCTGCCACACTCCCTTTTCACTTTAGAAACCTTCACTGGCTCCCTTAATCATTGCTTTTAAAAGATGTGATCTTATTGCTGAGATGCTCCTCAATTTCTTGCACTATGCATTCTGCAAGCAAAATCTTCAAATAAATACCTCACCTTCAAGGTTCAACATTCATTGCAATTGTTTCTGCAATTTCTCCCAATGCTCTGCTGCACTGCACGTTGTCCTGTCAGATTTAAATCTTATCTCTTTTCCATCACCATCACACCTGTGTTCACATATTAAGAACATATCCTGGTAATCTTCAAAAAAAATTTCCTTCAAATTCAGATTCTGCAAATCTGAATACCTTCACTTCACACCTCTTCAAATCTGCAATCACTCTTAAATAGATTTAAAACTTCAAATTTTCCTCATTACTTTCAGCACACATCCGCATTCCAAAAATTAATTTTCAAAGAGCTTATCCTGCTCTGATAACACTTGATGGTGGGAAAACCCCACTCAACCCACATTCTCCATTCTCTATGCATGTAAGAATGCTTTCACTAATTTTTTGCTCAATACAAATGTCAATCTGAGCAAAACTTAAAATATATATATATATATAGAAGCTTTTATATCTCAAATCTGAGATTTGAGATATTAATTTAAAATTCTCTTATGGTTATAAAACCACAATCTCCAATATGCATAAAAGTGGATGCACCCAATTATATTGTCTTATCTGGAAATTTAAATGTGCAAACTTATATTTCAATTAATCCCCAAATTGACGAACTTTAAGGTCTGTGGAAACTATGTTTCTATCTTAAATCCGTGACTAGAGCCATGTTATAAAAATTGTTTAATATTCGAATTGGCCATTTGAATCTCAACAAACTCAACTTTCGATAGCGGACACCATTTCATTATTTAATTTTCATATGAATTATCTATTGACAATTCATACTCCAACTTGACCTTGATTTTACCACAAGAATCGAACTTCATATGCGACCACAACCTCTGGTTAAAGTTAAAACAAATCTTTGGTCAAGACATAAACTAATATGCCAACACTTACCATTCACCATACGTGCTCACAAATCCACATGTTGTTTTGGAACACTACCTCATTAAATTAACGTTCAAGCCAAATATCAACATAATGTTTAAAAGTCTTCGACCTTGGATTAGAAATCAAACCACCCACATAATTTAAATGGACTCTCAGTCCCACTACATATGCAACCTACCTCTCCATCTGACGATGATCACAATCGACCCATCAATCTGGTGGTTAATATCCCATCATGTTCTCGCTCCGCATTTCCACCATCGGTTCACATACTATTTAATCCTCGCGCAACTTTAGATGCGACCAACATCCGATCCCTTGACCAATGCATTTAACGGATATCACAATTCTCTGAAATATAAGTTTAACAACCAAAAATTATGTGAAATAGGTGGTAATTGAATACCACTTATGCCACGTGCCCATCGTCTAACGCTATCACATTCCAAAAGGTATTACTGCTTACTACTTCAAGACTTACGCGAAACTACTGGGTATGGGTTTAAAAAGCGCCCTCAATGTTCACTTCCACCATTTGAATTATGGTTCCACCTTAAGCAATGCTCCAACACATCCCTACGCAATTCAATTACCTTCACCCATATGCAAATAGAATTACCATGGCTCAAACACATTCAAAGCCCAGACTCCTATGTCGATGTATATGTTTGATTCCTCATTCGAACAGTCCTACACCCCTTCTAGTGCTGCTCCGAGGTGTATTAACCAAATTCTAATCTCAGATCTATTATTCACGATCTCAATTCCATCGAGCTATTCAGTTATTTCATTATTCCGCTTGAATATTTGACTGTTCCAATGAATTCGATACGTTGTGTGCTCACAGCTCCTTGCTTTTCGATGCTATCGAATTCCCAATTGAATTCACGGCTTCATTAAGCATGAACAGAGTTAATCGAATCCTCATCATTTGTCTCCGCATTTATAAACTTGATCTTGCTTTTTCTCACAGCATCGGGTTCATTTAAATTTCGAGCCTATTTCAGTTTCGTTCGAACAGGCTTAACAACATTTATCTTCACCTACGGATGGATTAGTTTCATATCCAATGTCTATAGTTCAAGTCCACAATAAACCCCCAAAGCACCACGCACTCTGTATTGAACTTAAATTCACTCCATGTCATCGATCCTTGTAGTGGTCGATGACTGTAATCTTCCCTTTTTTTCTCAAAGGAACACACAACCCTTCATGCAATTAAACTTAAAACCACAAGATCTATATTAACTACCTCATTGACGAACATTGATTTTCCAATCATATACAGAGCATCATTTAAAACCCCAAATTACAGAGTATATCCACACATTCTTATACCATTGTTTATTGAAATTCAAAAGTCATTCACACAGAAATTAAATCAAACAATACTCAAGTAATTCTGAGCAGATTCTTTCATATACAAAAATGAAATCACTTACAAAAATTCTTCTTGCCCTCGGCCAGATCTTCAAAATCAAATGGCCCTTTCAACTGCCCGTAGGCCTATAGAAATTTGTTTCCAAAACCTACTCTAACTCTCTCAGAATCTCCAGATCTATCCTCTTATGCCTTTGGGCTTACATTTATACAAAAAATGCAAACGAATCAAATTAGCTTCTTTGACAGCTCGACAAAACTTTTGGAATTCTCAAAGTCCTAGGTTTAGCCTAAATCCCTAGATTTACTGAAACTAACTCTTCACATTCCTAACTAATTAAATTCTCTCATGTTCTCTAGTGATTTGAGACCACTTACAATTCCTTACAATATTTAATTAAAATTACTTAAAACCCACTCAATTTATTCGTAAAAACCTAGCTCCTTCAAACTCCTAAGTTTATTTTAAAATACATGGATTTTTTTTCTTTTAGCCTAATGCCCTTGCATCAAAGAGTCAAAAACTCTAGGTTTGAGAAGATCAATTCGAGAAAGAAGGTAGCCATACAGATATAATCCATCTTCTTTCTATTCAAATTTTTCTTTATCTATCACTAATGAATATCCCATAACTAACAGGGAGGAAGTGGATTCAGAGGATGGAAAACTCTTGAAGGATGTCATGGTTGTTAAAATCGCATCCTTGAACAAAAATTAAGCTTTGGATCTGGTGGAGTTTCTAGCTGGAAGGAAACCCATTGGGAGGAAATGGGTGTTTAAGAAGAATATGAATGAATAACGAAAGGTGGAGAAATAAAAATCTCAATTGGTAATAAAAGGTTATTTCCAAGTGTTGGGAATTGATTTCACTGATATTTTTTCTCCTATTACCAAGTTAACTTCTATTACGTTACTTTTATCTATTGTTACTTATTTTTATTTTGAAGTAGAGAAGATGGATGTGAGTACAAAATTCCTTTATGGGATCTAAAATAATAGATATACATGAAGCAACCTGAGGGTTTTTCTATGAAGGGTAAGGAAGAAGTGGAATGTAAGTTAGAAAATTCTTTGTATTGTTCAACACAGTCACCAAGGATGTGGTATCAGAAATTTGATACATATATATGGGGACCTGGTTTCACCATAAGCAAAGAGGATCATTGTTTACATTTTAAATTTATTGGTGACCATGTCATTTATTTGGTCTTGTACGTGCATGATACGTTTTAGTTTGGAAATGACAAAGAAATTATTCTGTATTTGAAGATCAAATTTTCCTCCAAATTTGACATGAAGGATCTTGGTGCTAAAAATTATATTTTGGGCATGGAAATGAAACTAGATCAGGTAAAGAGAAAGCTCTAGTTAAACCAGAGGAAGTATGTCCAGACAATCTTTCAGTGGTTTAATATGAAGGATAGTCAATCAGTGAAGGTTCCTATTCCTTTAGATATCAAGTTTTCTGATGAATAGTGTACCAAGAAATAAGAAGAGGAAGGATACATGTCTCGTGTTCCATATGCAAGTGTATTGGGCAACCTATTGTACGAAATGGTATTTACTAGACCAAAAATTTCACATGGAGTGGTAGTATTGAGAAGGTTTATGTGAAAACCATGGAAGGAGCATTGGAGAGAAATGAATCAGGTTTTCATATATTTGTGTGGCACTAGGGATTATGGTCTGTGTTACCAAGGAAGATGAGGATTGGACAAATTTAGGACATCCATGGCTTTGTTTATGCAGAATATGCTAGAGATATAGATTGAAGAATATCTACAAGTGGGTATGTGTTTAACCTACTTATTGAAGAAGTTACTTGGATGAGAAAAATATGGTTTGTAGTAGCTCTTTCAACTATAGAGGTTGAATACATGGCAGCCACTCATACATGCAAGGAAGTAGTTTGGTTGCAGAGATTGTGTTCATGCATGGGGTTCATGCTGTGAGATATAAGGATATATTGTGATAGCCAAAGTGTAATTTTCTTGGCTAAGAACCCTTCTTATCATTCAAATACAAAGCACATTGATGTCCAGTGTCACTTTTTGAGAGATATGGTTGAGGAAAAAAGGTGTTGTTTTTAAAGGTGGACACTTTGAAGACTGTTGCAGATGCATTGATGAAGTCTGTGAGCATTGAGAATTTCTCTTGATGTATGGAAATGATGGGCATTTTAGGGCTTGAAAAATGACCAAGATTTCTTGTGGCCCCCTATCAAATAGAACAGCAAGTGGGAGAATGTTGGGTGTGTGTTATAGTCTTTCCATGGCTAGGACCCTATATTAGGTCAGTGTACCTACCTATGGTTTTTTGCATGGATTCTACACATGGCTTTGGGTATGATGGCTTTCTGTCTATGATATTTTGTAGATATGGTCAAGGGAAATACGGTTATGTTCTAATCGAGCGTAAATGGGTTGGGGTGTATGGATTATTTGGAATGTATAGATATGTATTGTAACATTTAAAGATATATAATTAAAAATCAATCTTGTAGTCTCGGTTTTGGGGTTTAGGGGTAAATCTCTATGTATATGTGTTTCATCTTTATGTTCATGTCATTTTTTATTTTTTATTTTTAAGAATTTGTATGCAAGTAATTTCTGTATAGTCTTAAAAGCTACACTCATAATATGCAGATTTGTCTTCATGTAATTTTTCTGATATCGCTACTGGTGAGCCCTTGTATTGCACCAAGAGTGTTGCAACTCCTATGGGCTCCTACCCTTAGATTATCAACCCGAGGTTGAAACAAACTTAGAGGTGATAGTGTTATATGAATAGTAGGCTAGGTTCTACTCATGCCACCATCAGTGATGAAATCAGATCAAAGTTTTCAAATACCATTCCTCCAACTTAACTCTATTAAAAATTCTGATGAAAGCACAATTGAAACTGATTCTAACTATGAAAGTGAAAATTCCATTCGTTCAACTTGTATATGTTAATTAACATTACATTAACGAGAAAGGGACCTTTGTTTAGTTGCAGAAGTAGAGCTACTATATCTTTCACATTTCATCCAATCAATGGAAAACTTGCATGTATCATTTATCTACTTTACATTTGCTTGAAAGTCAAAAATATAACTTCTAACTTGCTTGTGGGAAAAGCACTAATTCTACATTGTTTTGCAGTGAGAAAAGGAGGAGGTTGGATTGTTCTAAGAGATTTTCTCAATCATCAAATCAAAATATTTGGGTCATTTTTCATCCTAAATAGGCTAAGGTTGAACCGGGGAGCAAAACAAGTGGAGGAAAATGGTGCTACACGCTTGCTACAGGTGCTGCTACAGGGGGTCCTGTATTGGTACATTAGGCCTTGTATTGCTATAGAAGGGTTCTAAGAGAATTTTTAGGGTGGATATGGTGTGTTGAGGGTAAGAGGAGATGCATGAAGGCATTATGGAGTGAATGATAGTAGGGAATGCCTCCTAGCCAAGCCACGGACCTCTCATAGGTCTGTCTTGAACCAAGATGGATGCCCATGATGTCCATAATTGCCTAAACAAAGTGACTATGGAAACAATTTTTTGGGAGCAATGTGATGGGTGAAGTGATAATATGGAGAAGTCCAAGTGGAGATGAAAGATGTTCCCTCCCCTTCTGGTTAGTATAACCCTGCAACTAGCCACATGCATGCATCAATTGATCACCAACATGGTGAGATAAACTATTATGGTAAATATGAGTGAATTTGAATAACAGCTATTTTATTCCACAACACTATTATGATCCTTGAAATAACTCCTAAGTTGCAGAAACTAAATATTAAAAATGACAACTAACATCTATCTATTTCCAATCAATCATAAAAAAAATGTTTTTGGACTTAGATCGTAAATATTTCCAACCATTCTCCATTAAGAGAGGTGATAGGGAAGCTTGAAATCACAAGTTATTATAGCTTAACATCTACTACAATAAAATAGATACATGAAATTCTTTGAACTAAGAACAAGACAAAAATATAGAAGAGGGACTAAAGGCTCTAGGTTCAACCCAAACCCAAGGGTTTCAACCCTCTAAAACTAGACGATATGCATCTTAATAGAAAACTTCTCTTTAGAAAAATATAGTAGTCTCATACATCACATGAAATTTAATAACAATGTCAAGCCCTGGGCTCAATATATACTCCTAGATGCATAAAAACTTTGAATCATAATGATCCTTTCAGCTCATTTATTTATACAAAAAGGTAGCTGATAGTAGTTCCATTAAAAAGAGGAGTGATTCCCTCCTTGATCTCAAAAATTATGGATCTATTCTTTCTTGAGCTTCACTTTCAATTGGAGTTACTCATATATTTATTAGTTTGAGATAATGAGTAAGGTTGTTGTGATGTCAACATGAGTTAGGGAGTTAAGGAGGTGAACAAGCCCCCCTAGATTCTCTCATGGTCGTCTCCATTAATCCCCTGCATAGTAAAGTCCTAAAAAATGTTTCTTTTTCCTAGAATTAAATCACATTAGTCCACACACCATGGAAAAAACCTTTAAATCTTCTTAGTACACATATAATAACTAAAAATGTGAATTAATGTGAGAAAAGGATAATTTTAAGGTCGAAGGATAGCATATTGATTTTCAATATATACCTATTGATGGGACTCATAATCACCCCCCTTCGAAAGCTGTTTATCATCCTCTAAGAAACTTAGTCATCCATGTGAATCTCATCCATGGCCCTGGTGGCCTCTCTGACATCCCAAGGCACCTTAGACGATGCACCTTCTGGTGGATAAAAGCCTACATTTGTCCGTAAATTTTTACATGCCTTCTTCTTATCTACTTAGTTTCTTCCTTCTTGTAAGCCTAAAAAAAGGAGGACTGAGTTTGATGTCTATCCATTTGATCTTCAGTATCTACATGATTCTTTTTTACAATGGTGTTCTTTCCAAGGAATTCACTAGCCTTTTAGGAGGGTGGTTCTCTCTAAATCTTAAACTGTGGGGTGAGGCATGCCATATTCCCTTACAAGCCTGTATATGTTTTGTTCCCAACATTTTGAAAGTATCCTCAAAGTGCAGAGTGGTTCTCTCTTGTGTTTTATGTACTTGGGTGCTAAAGCATAATAAGAGGAGATGAGGTTGTGATTATTGATGACAACCTTAGGACTTACTAACTTTTAACTGATATACGAGGGCTCCCTCTCTTATTTTGTAATCACCTTTTTCTCTTCTTCAATCCTTTCTTCCTCGTCAGTCAACCAAGATGCCAATGCCATTAGTTTCATATCTCCCAGTATTGAATTAGGGTCCTAGAATTTCATATCTGTTAGAATGTAATTCTGCATATAAAACTCAACTAGATTTTCCCTATCTTCCATACTTTCCTATTTTCAAAACTCAATCAACGATCTGTAGTCTTGAAAAGGTAAAGACCCATAATGTGTTAGTATTTTTGTTTGTGACTGCAACCTCTATTCCTTGTGGAAAAGAGCATAGGATTTTGATGGTTTCCTGCATTGTAGGGCTTCCATAGAGATACTTGCCATGGTGCCAACTTGTGTTTATTTCTCTTGTATATGCTCTCTCAACCTTATGTTTTATGCCTATAGCTTCTCCCTTATAATGGAATCTATTAGTCTCAAATCACTCCTCTCATTTCCCATTTCTGTAACCTTAACCTCCATGAAGCCCATACCTTCCAAATTCCTAGTTTTGGAAAATTTCATCCATCTATGTGTTCTATCCCTCTTTATCTCCAGCTCATAGAGGAGTGCAACTGCAAAATTTTCGGGTATAATCCTACCTCCCTCAACATATTTTTATTAGAACTCTAAGATTGGTTTTGGATGAAACCCTTGAAGCTCTTGTAGGCCTTTTTCATCTTCTTTTGAGGTGGCTTCTTCTTCCTATAATTCTTCTTTCTACCCTTGTAGCATCCCTTGTTTCTCTTGTAGTGGCCCATGTTTCTCCTTTAGCTCTTATTTTTCTTCTTGATCAGGGGAATTTTTTGTCTTGGGTCTCTTGAAGGTCACTACCATGGGGGTGGGCCTTCCCATAGATGTCATAGGTGGCTTGCTTTTTTCCTTAGAAGAGGTAATATCCTCAAAATTTCCCTCACTAGGCCCCACTTATTCCTTTTTACTTAGTGACTAATCAATAATGATAGGTACCTCTGAACGATGTTGTTGATTCCCCTACCATATCTTCGTGCTCATCCTTGTCTTTAAATATTGGGTACCTTTCCTTGGATGACTCATTTTGGGCTTGAGAGGTGTACCCAATGCAACTAATGTTTCAACCACTTCTTTCTCAGTATTCAATGGAGAGAGACTTGTTTTGTGTCCTTGTTTCTCTATTCCTTGGGGCTTAGAAATATCCTCATGGATTGGTTTTTCTTCTACTTATTTATCTCCTTCTTCTTCATTAATTTCTACTTCCTATTTCTCCATTTCTCATACCTCTTCTTCCTCTATTTCTCCTACCTATTCTTACATTTTTTTTCCTCCCCTACCTCCAATGCTATAAATTGGTGTTTCTCTAGGTGTGATGGCTTGGGTTTCAATAAATACCTCCCTAACCATGTCTAAAAAATCATTCCATAGGAAAAGGTTCCTTAAGTGGCTCAAAGCATCAAACATAATTAACTTGATGAGGCTATGGTGCGCTATGTGTTGATGATTTCCTTCCCTCACCTTTTGGCTCATCTTAATTATTGATTACAGGAGGAAATGGGGAACAAGAATTCTTTGTGGGAAAGGAAATTATACCTTGAATCCTAACTCATGGAGTAGTCTGAAATGGTAGGAATATACCACACCAATATCCCTTCAAAATATATATATATATATATATATATATATATATATATATATATATATATATATTTTAGGATGTGACAATCCACCTCATCCCAGGGGTAAGGTAGACTATCCCTTTTCATTCCATTCTTATCTTCTACATGTTTCTCATTCAGAATGAAGAAAATTTTCCTTGTTGTGACATTCACTTCCTTGTCCTATTTTCTCCACCAAATTCCCAGGGGTAATGTGGTCATTCTACTTATGGTTTCAGAACTTAAAGAGATGTCCAATCAAGTAAGAATTTAGGTGATAATATTTGTAGGTGGCATAATTTTCAATCATTCTTCAAAAAAAAAAAATTTCCAATTTCCCTTTTTCCTTAAAATTATTCGCCCAAAATTTATAGTATAAAATTATTTTTAACTTAAAAATTTCCAAACATTTATAGAGTATATATAAAACCATTAGAAATTTGAATAATTTTTCAAATATATCAACAAACATTTTATAGCTTGCATATTAGGGAGTTGTGAAGTTCGCCAAGGTTTCTAGTTGAAAATAATTATATTGTTTTGTATTAATGGAGAAAAGGTTACACAAGTTGTAACGTATCTCCTTAGTTTAGGATTTGTTCCTAGAGTCTAGGGGTTTGGTTGCAACTTCCTAATTTCTAGTATTTTACTTAATGATGTAATCTTTCATTCATGAATGTAGAGTGTACGAGAGTGATCTCTTAGTTCTGAGTGTAGTCTCCAGGTGCAGAACTCACCTGTGAGCTACAACTCCTTCTTTTTCAATTCTGTGTATATTTTATCTTGGTATTAGAGCTCAGATTGGGTGATCCTGATCTTTTGTTGCCTTTGTGGCTAGAGTGCCTTTGTGGCCAGTTTGCCTTTGTGGCAGAAGAAGCCTTTGTGGCCGAGCAGGTGGACTGGAGTAATACCTGGCTCACAGACTCAGATGATTTTTTAGTTTTCTGAGTAGAAGGGGGTTGGCACGCTTTTCACGCTGAAAGTTGTGCGAGGAAGCACAACTGGCGCATCTGTTCGACTCATAGTCGCGCCACCATGCAAAAATACTAGATTGGCGCGAAGGCCAACAGAAAACTCGCGCCAAAGGATTTTCCTTACATGGATTCAATTTGGGTGTGGATTTTTCACACGGGAGGGCGCCAACTCATCTTCAAGGGGATCCGCGAGAAGCCTCACCTTCGCTGGACGATCTGCTAGGGGTGCAGATCGGAGAAGTTGCGGATCTATCTGGGAGAGGCAGATCGGATCAGTTTTGATTAGATCGCTTTTGTGGCTGTATTGAAATACAGCGGATTTGCTCATTTGAGCAAGATTGAATTACAGAGTTGTCAGATATTGCTAGATCTGAATCGAAGATACAGTGGGTGGATCAGGAGACCAGCAGATCAGTGGTAGAGCAGTGACAGATCGAGTGACAAGATATGACAGGTATTCATTTTTTTTCCTGAATCAGTTGGGTAGATTCATTTATTTGTAAACTAGTTCAGAATGAGTAATACGATGGAATCTTATCTCCACGAGTCTGGCAAACTCAATGTATCTAACTTCACGAATTGTAAGTTTAAGATTCAAACCTTTCTTGAGGGTGCGAATGCATGGTCGATAGTTATAGGAGATGAGCAGAGGCCGAATTCACACAACGGGGCGAATACACGGGAGCAAGAATGGGATAAGCGAGAAAACAAGGCGAAATTTTTGCTGAAGATGTCCGTCAAGGACAATATTATCCCTCATATCAAAGACTGTAAAATGTCCGCAGAGATCTGGACGACCATCAAAAGCCTGTATCAGACCCAGAACAAAATTCGAATTATGGCACTCAAAAGCAAGCTATTTTCAATGAAAATGGACGAAAGTGAGACTGCTGCTGCATTCATTGCACGAATCAAAGATGTGAAAGACAGATTGGGGGACATCGGGGAGAAGGTGTCAGACTCAGATCTAGTCACAATCACACTGAACGGGATGAGAGATGAATATCAAATGTTCATCACTGGATTTGCGGCAAGGGAAAAAGAACCTACATTTGAAGATTTGACAGGGATCTTGCTGCAAGAGGAGGAGCGGCGACAGAATTTGAAACCCCAGAGTGATGATATTGCTTTGATGGCAAAACGACGATCATTCAGAGGGAAGCAGCCACAGCAGCAATCAGTCGCAACTGTAGCAGAAAGGAGGTATATCGCAGAAGAGTCCATACAAAGGTATGTCTGTAAATCAGCCTATAAAGAAATGTTATTATTGTGGAATGAAAGGTCATATACAGAATGAATGCTTTAAGAAGCAGGCAGATGATGCAAAGAAAAGGTTGGCGATGGTGAAGCATAGAGGATATTTTGTTGAAGAAGATTTTGAAGAAGATGAATATTTCAGTCATGAATTTCGACTGTTCATAGTTAACTGTGCCCTTTCAGCATCCAATGAGGACGACATTTGGTATGTCGATTCCGATGCATCCTCTCACATGACAGGTAAAAAGGAATTTTTTGAAAATCTTGAAGAAAGTACATATGGATCAAAAATTTATTTAGGAGATGATAGTGGATACGAGATTAGAGGCTATGGGGATATTCCAGTAAAGCTACCATATGGTAAAATCAGTCATCTTAAAAATGTGTTATATGTACCTGGAATTAAGAAAAATCTGATATCTGTATCCATGATAATTGATCAAGATATGCAAGTCGAGTTCTTCAAGACTCATTGTGTCATAAAGGATTGCAGGAAAGAAATTGTTGCAACAGGCGTGCGCGTTGGAAGCCTATACAGGTTGGATGTAAAGAGTATACCATAGCGAGCCATGATTTCAGGTGGATCGACAACAGAACAACTCTGGCATCAGAGATTCGGTCATTTGAATTTGCAGGACCTCATGCTATTACAGAGAAAAGGTATGGTTGAGGGACTCCCTATCTTTCATAATACTCAGTTAAATTGTGATGGATGTGCCTTAGGTAAAATGCATAGAGAACAGTTTCTTGTGCATGATAGAAGGAAGGAAACAGATATTTTAGAACTAGTGCACACTGATATATGCGGACCTATGCAGACAAGGTCACTAGGTGGAGCATATTACTTTCTGTTATTTACTGATGACTGCACTAGATATTCATGGGTTTATTTTCTGAGTAGAAAAATTCAGACTTTCCAGTGCTTTATAGAATTTAAAAACTTGGTCGAAAAATAGTTTGGAAAGAGCATAAAAATTCTCCGATCTGATCAAAGGGGAGAATACAAGTTAGGGGAATTCATGAAATTCTGCAAATTTCACAGGATTGTTCAGCAATTTACAGTGCCACACACACCACAGCAGAATGGAGTGGTAGAGCGCAAGAACAGAACCTTAGTGGCATGCACAAGGAGCATGCTACAAGGTAAGGGTCTATCTAATAGTTTTTGGGTAGAGGCTATTAATACTGTTGTATATTTAAATAACAGAAGTCCTACCAGGTATCTTGGCTTCAAAACTCCTTTTGAAGCTCTATATGGATTCAAACCAGTAGTAAACCATCTAAGAGTATTTGGGTCAAAAGCATTTTCCCATATACCCAAAGATGATAGGAAGAAATTAGACCCTAAAGCTATTAAATGCATCTTTGTTGGTTATGGCACAGAATTTAAAGCATATAAGTTGTTCAATCCTCAATCTCGTAAGATATTTGCAAGCAGGGATGTAGTGTTTCATGAACAGGTTCAAGAAGGTAAATATGACAGTGATGATGATTGGCACATTCCATTGTTGACGGATGAAAGCAGTGAGGATAAAAGAGAGCAGGAGCAGAAACAGGAGAAAAAAGAAGAGCAGAAAGAAGAACATGAAGAAGGTGATAATGCAAGCCCAATTAGATCTGAAGAAAACAAATTTGAGGTAAGTCCCCTACCAAGGAGATCAGGTAGGAAGACTCAAAAACCATTAAGATTGAAAGACTATGCCTTGATGTCAAACATTTTGAACATTGTAGAGCCCACTAATTGCAAAGAAGCTAGTCAATTTGAGGAATGGAGGGTTGCAATGAATGAAGAGATAGAAACTATTCTTAGAAATAACACTTGGGACTTAGTTGAACTGCCTAAGAATAAAACACCTATAAGCCAAAAATGAATGCAGATGGAAGTATTGAAAAACTAAAAGCTAGGCTGGTTGCAAAGGGGTACTCACAGCAAGAAGGTATAGATTTTGATGATACCTTTACACCTGTAGAAAAGTTAAATACTATCAGAATGCTTATCTCTCTAGAAACTAAATATAATTGGGAGCTACACTAGCTTGATGTCAAATCTGCATTTTTAAATGGTGAATTAAAAGAGGAAATTTACTTAGTACAACCAGAAGGGTTTGTAAAGCAGGGGCAGGAACATCTTGTTTGCAGATTGAAAAAGGTGTTATATGGCTTAAAGCAAGCACCCAGGTCTTGGTACGAAAAGGTTGATTCTTTCTTTTTAGAGCATGGTTTTCATAGAAGTTTAAATGACCCAAATTTGTATACCAAGTACAATAATCAGGGGAAGATTATTCTAATTTCTTTGTATGTAGATGACATGATTATAACAGGAAATGCAGATAATTTAATCAAAGAAATCAAAAGGAAGATGGCACAAGTTTTTGAAATGAAAGATCTCGGAAGTCTCCATTATTGTCTGGGATTAGAAGTATGGAGAGATACTGGGTAAACTTTTCTTACCCAAGGGAAGTATGCTAGAAATCCGTTGGAAAAGTTTGGCATGGATCAGTGTAGGTCAGCAGCGACACCTTTGCAGAAAAACTTGAAGTTGTGCAGTGACGATGGTACTAAGGAGGTGGATGCCACCATGTACAGATAGCTGGTTGGGAGTTTGATATATCTCACAACAACTAGACCAGACTTGGCATACTCTGTTAGTGTGTTGAGCCAATTCATGTCAAAACCGCTTGAAAGTCACTGGGTAGCAGCAAAAATCGTGTTGAGGTATCTTTGTGGTACTTTTAATTATGGCATTTTATACACTAACACATATGATGTTATTCTAGCAGGTTTTTTAGATTCAGACTGGGCAGGTAACCTGGATGATCGAAGGTCTATCACAGGTTACACTTTCAGCATAGGATCTAGGGTCATAGCATGGAGCAGTAAGAAGCAAAGCACTGTAGTACTGTCTTCGTGTGAAGCCGAGTATCAAGCATTGTGTGCAGTAACGTGTGAAGCAATCTGGTTGAGAAGGCTTCTCAATGATGCAGAAGAAGAACAGAAGAAATCTACTTCCATCAAAAGCGACAACCAGAGCATTATTAAATTAGCATACAATCCAGTATTTCATAAAAACACCAAACATATAGATACTCAGTTTCATTTTGTTAGAGAGAAACTACAGTCCAAAGAAATCTTTGTTGAGTATTGTAAAACTTGTGACAATATGGCTGATTTTTTACAAAGCCTCTTGCACATGTGAAGTTTGAATTGTTTAGAAGGATGCTAGGAGTTTAGGATAATCCTTTCTCCATTAAGGGGGGGAGTTGAAAATAATTATATTATTTTGTATTAATGGAGAAAAGGTTACACAAGTTGTAACATATCTCCTTAGTTTAGGATTTTCTCCTAGAGTTTAGGGGTTTGGTTGCAACTTCCTAATTTCTAGTATTGTACTTAATGGTGTAATCTTTCATTCATGAATGTACAATGTACGAGAGTGATCTCTCAGTTCTGAGTGTAGTCTCCAGGTGCAGTACTCACCTGTGAGCTACAAATCCTTCTTTTTCAATTCTGTGTATATTTTATCTTTTCTAAAATTTAAGATAAATTTCCATAAAAATTTCCCTGTGGCCAATCTTATGAAAACTATAATGCCATTATCTTCTCCTTGAGAATGTAATTACATGGAAAATTTAGGGCTGATATCATCATCACACCCTTTTAATAGTTGAAATAAACACAACCATTAATGTCTTCTAAAGATGTTCACTACAGGAGGGTGTTGGTGAATCCTCTTGGTGTATGTGGGTTCTATTCTATTAAATCCTCCCCTCGTTTCTTCTACTACCCCTTCTTGATGTTACTTAGGTGTGACATTCATTTTTCTTCAAAGAAATCTGAGTGGTGGAAACCGTTTTAAACTCCTTTTTATCAATGAGTGATAAGGACGCTAGAATTGATATCAAACAAACTCTTTTTTCTTTGTTTCTATCCACAACTTTTTTTGAAAAGACCTAGTCCTCAATTATCTATTATAGGCTACCAAATTTAGGTATAATTTCTCATACAAATGGATGGAAAATAAAAGCGAAAGAAGCCCCTTGCTCCTTTTAAAAATCGCTTTGTATGTGCATGAGGGTTTGAAGACAATTTTTGGTCACTACGGCTCTCTTTCACCCTTCAATTCCTCTTATAGCTCCTTCTCGACCCTATTATATCAGTTCAAAAACTCTTGTAGATTCCTCCTATAGCATCTCCAAGCAGATTTGGAAACAACTCGGTGGCACCCTAGGAATTCTGATAACAGTAGTTCATCTTTCCTCTAACTAATTTTTTGAAATGAGTGATAATGTAAATGGAGTAAAGCCTAGTACATAATATTCCCTTTCTGGTAAAGGCTCAGTGTGCTTTGGTGACATGACACATACACGAGTTCCCTTTTTTGTACCATTCTCCCCACCCTTTGCAATCATTTACCCTATTCTCATGATTATCACCCCACTCCTCATGAGAACCTCCTCACTTTGAGTTGAAATCTCCATGTTTCATGGGTGACTAATACAAAATTTACTTTACTAGCTAAGGGTGGCCAATTTCACTAGCTAACTCCATCGTATTAAAACTCCTTTGTCGACTATTAACACATTTTATCATTTTATGCATAGGGAAGAGGTGAGGGTTGTCATACCTGAGCCTACCTGTGGATCATATTGTTTGCGATGGTTGCATGTTGGAGCTAGGCCTCGTAACATCATGATCTTGAGGGAGTTGATTTCTTTTGATTTTTTCTATGCATGTCTTCATAACTTGATGATACCCTAACTGATAACTTTGCTGTGTGTGTTGGTTCCTTCCCTATGTCCTAGTTTTTGCTGGTGGAGTAGATGGAATACTTCCAAAGCATGATGTGCCTCCTTTATATTTCATAAATTTCTCTATGATTCTCTTTGTGGGTGGAAAATGGTTTTAGGGATTCATTTTCCAACTGTAAATACTATTGTAGGAGGAGTCTCCTTCTTGTAGCAGTGATTTAATCCTCTCTTTAAGTCTTTAATTTTCATGCCAGGTTGAGGGGAAATGTTGACATTCATGATGATAGGATTAGGATCATGAGGAAGTGGTTTAGGTGATATAAGGATAAAAAATAGGGATTTTATGTGTTGTTTAGATGCATGACAGAGTGGAAATTTTGAGCAAATTTTGGCTAGATAGAGTGGATGGGTGATGGGATTGACATTGGAGGACCCCTCTTAACATTTTCTAAAGATAACATGGCCTTATGGTCTCTTTTTCCCATTTGGTTTAATATTATAGGACCCCTTGTAACATTACAGGTTCCTCTTGTAGCATCATAGTGAGGAGGGAAAATTGGAGTCTCTTGTTGATTTAATGATGGAGATATGTGGGTATGTGAGTAGATAGTGTGGAAATGAGATGTATGGATGGAAGGATGGAGGAATACTTGTATATTATTCCCTCTCTTCATAATTCTTCCAACTATTTGGAGTCTTGCAAAAATTAAATGCTAGCAAAAATGGTGTACTAATTCCTTCCTTGTGTGTTATTTTTTTTTGAGGTAAGAAGAATACCTCTAGATGAAGGTGCATCTAACCTAGGGTTGAATTTTTACTAAAGGAGTTAGTAAGATTTAATTATTTAATCTATTTTCCTATTTTTTTAGGAGAGAATGAGAATTATTGTAAATATGAGAAGGTTAGAGAGTATTTTGGAAGAGTTGAGATATTTAAGTTAGTTACATCTTATCTAGAGATAATGGATTAGGTGAGAGATTTTATGGATCATGAGAGATATTTTTGGAGTTATTTTAAGATCTAGAACCTACTCTGGGGTTCAGTTCCACTTATGTAATTCTAGGTGAGCCATGAGGCATGTAAGTGTAGAAGTAAGTGTGAGAGTGAGGAATGAGAGATCAATGAGTAGGCAAATAGTTATCTTGTAGATATTTTTATTTACTAATTAATTATTTATGATATTTTATATGAATGTGTATGGTGTGGAGTCCAGTTATGTCTTATTTTGTGTGCATTAAATTATTAAGTGCAGAACCTGTGGTATGTACGTCATTTTTGGTATCGGACTATGGTTCATGAGAATTAATTATCTCGTGAGATGTTTGATGTATTAAAATTTAATGGAGTCTATATTTCATGGAGTACATGTAACTACTCCGTAGAAGAGTCAGTCTTAGAAGAGAAGTGGGTTGAGTTGAAAGCCACCATAATGATTTTCTGAAAACAATGAGAAGACCATGGAACTATGTATGATTCGCGTGCACTTCTAAAACTTTTTTATGCACATTCAATACTATTTGATGTATGTATAGTTCATCTATATAATGGTTGTCAATGGAGTTGAATGGGAATTTAAATTGGACAATGCATTAATTAATATAAAATTACAAGTGGGGATTAGAATATGCTTTTGTGCCCATTTCTTTACTTTGTGAAAATGTGTGTTTTTATTAGAGAGCAACATTGGAAAACTACGTACGACAATTGAAAACGTGTGTGAAAATATGCATGATTTTTTTACAATTGCATGGAGTTTCTTGAGTTATATAGAATTGGAGAGAGTTGCATTGGAAATAATTAAAGATATGGGAGGAAGCATCATCGCAATTGTATTGAAGAGCAAAGCGTTGAACCTGCATTATAATATGTTTACCATTCTCTGCAATTTGCTCCGAGAGTGAACAAGAGCGCATCTATAGCCCAGTATGACCCCGATGTCAAGTGGGTCACGTCCTCATACAAAATGTTGGCTTATGTTTTAAATTTAAAAAAAAAAAAATTGCATTCGTTGAGGAGATATGTTGGTCTAGAGTAAATAAATTGCAGAGAAGCACGAATTTTTTAAGAATGAAAGACATTGAATAGCCAAAAGAGAATAAATGGAGGAGATAAAGTGCACATCAGAAGCGATGACGAGATAGAAGAGATTGCTAAAACATCACAGTTAGCTAGAAATGGTAGTAGAGGATTAACACAGATTACAGAGGTCCTCATGAGGATTTTTTTTTCTTTTTTCTTTTTTTCTGAAAAATTAGTTTTCTGAGAATGAATGTGAATAATTGCTATAGGGTAGTTAGAACGACTGTTTCTTAATAGGAGGAGTCTTCCAGAGATAGTTAATCACAACCTATGAGAAATCATTTCCTAGAGTAAAGAACACTTCCCATCTTGATCGTTGTTGTTGTACTAATCGATTTCCAGTGTGAAGGGTTCGATTGCTAATGTGTCGAGTTGTTGACTATTATTGAGACAGTTGAAGGGACTATGTGCATGTTTTTGAAGTATTGGAATGTCATAGCCATGCGCTTTAGGTAGAGGATGGAAGGGATCAAGGTTCGAGGTGAGTTGCAAAAATAAAACATCTTGTATGCATATCGATTATTTGTCATGGCGGAAGGAAGTCATCGCTAAGTTCTCAAATGAAGTGGTGATTACAAGGTTGGATGACTAAATTTCTATTTTTTCATTTCATTGGTGGTACTGTATCGTGGAACAATCTCAACCACTCACAATGGATATGAAGCGTCACATTACGAATTTGTTTTTAAGCTAAACGACAAAGCAATAATCTACGTGTACCATTGATATGTTTGCGAACCTACGTAAAGAACCTGCAAGAAAGAATTCGTCATTCAAATACAAATGCAGAAGCGTCGTCATTGTGTGAACAATTCCATGATGGAGGAAGCTCGTTGGCACGTGAAAGAATACATACATAATTTCAATTAAATTTTTTTATTGACGTGAAGCGGGCGAAGAATCATTTTCCAATTTAAAGATATTTTTTTTTTTTTTTTTTTGTTGATTTGAAGAAGGTATCATTGTCTAAGATCACTAAATTTTTAAGAATCACTCTTTAAAATCTAGTCAAAGAAGTGATATCTTTCCTCGGAACACTATAGAAAAATATTTCAATGAAGTATGTGTCTAGATATGTTCCAACTTGTTATAGCCTACATAGAGGAGAAGTCATCAAAGAAATGCTCTAGGTGTATGAAGGAGTGGTCCATATGGTAAATACTTTGTTGGTTAAAATAAGGGTCTTGCAAATCTAAATGCTTAGAAAGTCATGAGTTGTGTTAATGTATATCAAGTCAAGGTAAAGATAAATTATTGATGTAATCATCCTTTAGGTTAGAGTGAAAATAAAATTGAGAAGTCATATAAAGGGTGCATTTTCGATTGTACCCAATATTCAAGGTTCATTGATGTAAAGAGTTAATACCAAATTAGAAGTTTGGAGTCAAAGAATCATAAGTCAGGCCAAAAGTACATTTAAGTTTGAGTCGTCAATTGTAATTAGATGCATGATGAGTATACCTGACACCCAAAGTTTTTTCAATGTATTGTAATTACAAAAGATATTGCAGGAGTTTGCAGTGAAGAAAGTAGAGTACAAAGGAACTTATGCAAGGGATAAATGACTATGGATAGTCATTTGCAAAATTCGGAGAAAAGCCACATCAATGGCATAACAGTTGGTGTACATGATGAAGATTTCGAGAAAGAGATCATTAAGTTGAGGGAATGACTTGACGTGTTGATGGAGCTATGATAGAATCAAAAACATGGATGGATAATGAAGAAGACAGCTAGATGGCCAATCAAGTAGTTGATTTCAAGGAGACAAAAACACAAGTTGCAAGTTTTGTTAAGGTGAGCAGAAAATTTCCAATTAACCGAGATGAATTTATGCATCTGTGTACCTAAACAGGACGGATGGTTGGTGAGGATGATGACGATATGAACATGGGTTCTATTCTCACAGATGAAGCCACAAACTATTTAGAAGATCTTCATATTATGATTGAATAATTCATGAAATATAACAATTATGTTGGTTTTAAATATCACAATTGGTATGTGAATGCAGGATGTGTTGCAGATAATTGATAGGACATTAATTTCGTTTTATTCAGGGGTGAAGACCAATCTCTTGAAATGATTTCTAAAAGAGACTATAAAATGTTGATGAAATGTGAAGAAGAATTACAATCTCTAGAAAATATGGTGATGGAACTTGAATCTAAGGAAGATAAATATTCAATCAATAAAAATGTGGAACCTAAATGTAATTTGTAATTTAATGATGATGAATTCATATTCCAAGTCAGTAACAATAAATTTTATCTAGAAACTAGGTTGGATATTAAAATTTAATAATTAAGGAAATTGGTGGGAAATGTACACAAACCAAGATATTGTGATATGAAGTAGAAAGAGAACAACAAGATACATTTGACTGCACAAATATACATCAATAAAGAAGGAGGATATTTTCAGCCTAAAATTTGGAAAGTCAAAATCATTGAAGGAAAACAACAAAAAATGAATGATCAACAAGAGACCAAACTTTGGGGGCCGGGAGGAATTTTAATAAATCTATAACGACATATGGTTAGGAGACCGTGATTTTCTTTTACTTGGGGATTCTGATGCAGGTGCATCTAACCTAGGATTGAATGTTTACTAAAGGAGTTAGATTCAGAAGTTAGGATTTAATTATTTGATGTATTTTCCTATAGTTTTAGGAGGGAATGAGAATTATTGTAAATAGGGTAAGGTTCAGGACTTGAGAGATTTAAGGGTTAGTTATATCTTATCTACAGATAATGGTTTAGATGAGAGATTTTATGTATTGTGAGATATATCGTGGGAGTTAGTTTAGCATCTAGAACCTACTTTGGGTTCAGATCCACTTATATAAATCTAGGTGAGACATGAGGCATGTAAGCGTAGAAGTAAGTGTGAGAGTGAGGAATGAGAGGCCAATGAGTAGGACAATAATTCTCTAGTAAATATTTTAATTATAATGAATTATTTATGATATTTCATATGCATATGTATGATGTGGATTTCAATTCCATATTATGTTCTGTGTGTTAAATTATTAATTTTAGACCCTATGGTATGTGCGTAACATTTTCAAAGGTTTCAAACCTACATGCCTTCCCTAGGTGCCTCGGAGGAGGTTTTCACGTAGATATCTTTTATTTTTCTTTTCTTTTTCTTTTCTCCTAGGTTGTCTCATAGAGGTTTTAAACTCAGGAGTTGGCCTCAGATGTTATATGGAGGTTTTCATCTATGCCCTATTATTAATATATTATTATTATTGTTGTTGTTGTTATGATTTCGGTGGATTGAGAGCTATGAGCCCCCCAATAAAATTTAACTCTATGATGATTGAACTGAAAAAATATTCCCTAGGCATAGGTTTCTTGTACAAATTCAACCTATTACCATTGACAAGTAAGGGAATTCCTTCCTTCTTGAAAATTCCTTTCTATGATGTTCTAGTCATGCCAAATATTATTTTGTAGCTGGATTACCTCATTGTGTAGGATAACTTGCATTCTGAATTCATCTAGACCATTGAGTTGGATAAACCTTTCCTTTTTGGTTGTAGTGAGATCCAAGTCTAACTGAGATGGCATCCTCAAGGTGTTTTACTCATATTAAATAGACAAAAGGGCCTTCTTCCCATCGACCATCTCAAATGGAGTAAATCTAGTGGTGGTCTTCCAAGTGGTGTTGTAGGCCCAAGTGGCTTCCACAAGTCTATCTGCCAAATGTTTTTTGTTGCTACAAATAACCTTGGTAAGTATGTTCTCCAATTCTCTATTTGTGACTTCCACCTACCCATTTTCTTGAGGGAAGTATATGTCCCATGCTTGATGTGGTGGTGCTCCATAATATCTTCAATCAAACTTGATGTAAACTGTGCCCCTTGATTAGTGACTGATTCCCTTGGAAAATCAAATTTGTAGAAGATGTTCTCCCTCATAAATCCATCCCCCTTTTCCTTAGTTGATGTTTTTATTGCTTTTGTTTCAGCCCATTTGGTCAAGTAATCAATTCATACAATGATATATCTTTTCATTCCTGATGGGGGATCAATAGGTCCAATGAAATCCATGGCCCACTATTCAAATGTCTCTAGAATCATTGGAGGTTGTAAGGTTATTTCATCCTTGGGTGTTGGCTTACCCATCCTTTGACACTAGTAACACCTAGTCATGTACATCCTTGCATCCTGATGTAATGTGAGCTAATAATAACTTGAATGTAGAAATTTGAAGGTTGTATTATTAACAACAAAGTGTATCCCACAGGGTCCATCATGGCATGTTGAGAGGATGTCAAAGACCTATTCTTCCCTCACACATATTCTCAGGATCTTATCATTCCCCCATCTAAAACAGTTCGCTTCAATCCAAGTGAATGGGACACTCTTCTCAGAAATATTTATTTTCTCCCATGTGGAGAGGTTAAGAGAGAACCTCCGAACAACCAAATAGTTGGTTATATCAACAATCCAAGGTGAAAGCACCGAGATGGAAAATACATTTTCATCTAGAATATGATCATCTATCATTTCTTCATTTTCTCTAGGCAGTGTTAGTATTGACAAGAAATCTACAACCACATTCTCTTTCCCTGGTTTATCAATAATAGTCAAATCAAATGTAATACCCTCCTCTCACATCTACCGAAGTAACCAACCAACTGGAGTAAATAGGTGACAAGATTCTACTAATATGAGATTCAACCTACTAGTTGACCTTAAGGAAGTGGAACTAATGGAAACAAGACCAAAACACCTTACACAGCATCAACACAATCCTCATAAGATAAGCCAACCTTCTAGGCCCCTGACCCCTCAGGGAGACTGACATTTTAACCCTTTTAGGAAATATTCATATGCATGTTGGGAGCCTATAGTCGTAGGCATACAAAGGCAAGGTAGTGACCAATGCCCCAAATGGCCAATTTTGTGCCTGCAACTCTAGGATTTGTGCCACCTTTTCAACCCTAGAGCCCAATTCACTCCCCGGAAATTCATGAAACTTTAGGAGATGATAAATAAAATTAAAAAAAACATACGAAAGAAATCACATCATCAAGAACTCATTTTGAATCCTCCTAGCCATGACAGTAATTTGGTCAAACATGTCACAAACATTGCATCTACAAGTGTAAACAACAGATTTAAACATAGGGGTAGTTATTTGAGAATTTCTAAGAAGAATATCTCCCTTACAACATTGGCTACAATATAATATATTTTACCATAGATATAGTGTGCATTCATTTACAAGAAAAAACATGGGTATATCCATGCATCATCACTAATAAAATACATGCTTATAATCAACATAATAGCAAAAGAAATACCATGGATACAACAACAATAGAATCAACACAACAACCAATACATTTTCATACCAAATACCAAAGGAATGAGATATTCATTACTGAATATAAAAGCCAACCAAACATGGGACTTCCACGTTCCACCTAACCATAGATTGGATGAGGAAAACATCTCTTCAGCCAATCACCCCTGTGCCATATTCCAATCATGGATGTGGGACTCATAACCAACAGGAAAAGAACCAAACAAGCATAGATGATATCAGAGTTCTCTACCTACACCATGAGGAATTTGAGTGCCTCCTAGTTGATCTAGGTGGATATTGGTGGCCATCTGCCTATTCCACTTGGACCCCAACCATTGTTACTTTCAGTTTTTTAGTTTTACTATTTTTGACAGTTTTCAGGTCCTAAACATCTGGAGCCATTTTGAGGCCCTAAAAAACGTTTTTTGGGGAAACCGCTTCAGTAAATGAGAGTCAGAGACTCAAAATTAAATTTCATCTGTTGTATTCCTTATATAGATCTTTATAATGATGTATAATGTGCATCAAACAAATATAGTATACCAAAGTTACGACCCCGGGAAATTGATGTACCAATTTACCTCGACGGGGCCCATAGTGTGGCATTTCATTTCCTAGGGTTAGGTTTTTAGATGTTTAGGGTTTTCCATTGTTTCTCAATAATAAATAGACTTTCGTGTCTCATTTTAAAATGGTTCATAGGTGTGTAGGCACCATATCTCTTCTCAGAGATAAGCTATCATCCCCCTAGCTAGTTTATGTCCATTCTGTCAGTAAGAATATTTCATTCATTTGATATTAATGAAATGAAGTCTTATTTCTGCTGCATCTCTACGTTTATGCATATTTTTTTATTTTATTGCATTCGTGCATATTTCCTAATCACTTGTCTCTCATTATTTACCGTAACCGACAGTCTGATCTAGGGGTCATTAGGCCCTACATCTAGACCATCTATCTAGGCTTTACCATACATCCCATCCCGAGACTACTAGTCCCAATGAAGAGAAATCCACCTTGTGGCTTTACCATATATTTTTCCATTCCGGAAAGGATTCCTAGGCCCACTAAGCCTCACAAATTGGATTTATTAAAACCTCGAGTATGGCTCAGGGGTTACTACGCTAGTGGTTTTACAGTGATCCACAGTCCAGTTCAGAGTCCACTAGGCCAAATGTTTTTCATTTGAGAGATCCACCCCACTCAGTTTCGAATCCAATCTGGTCATCCACCTCAACTAAAGTATGAGAAACCCATATCATCAAATCTATATGGAAATGGCAAGGCTAGGCTGAAAACACTGTCACACCAGGAAAATCCCATGCCAAGACAACAATAAACCACATGAAATTCTCTACATGCTAGATCTAGCAAGGAAATAACATATGAAAATCATTACCTGAAAAGAATCTCGTCGTAGATACTTGATCCTGCTCTTCCTTGCTTACTTTTTCTTTCTTTCTCCAATGCCCAAGTGCACCAAGAAAACTCTAAGTGTCCAACAATGAGAGAGAGAGAGAGAGAGATAATAATGAGAGAGGTCCAAAATTTTCACTGGCAAAAGGCACAAACTAATCCTTGGAAGACTTTTTATAGAAGATGCCTCTATTTTCTTCATTTTCCAATATTTTCCTTCATTTTCCTCTTCACATGCAACCTATGACCTTTCATCTCCATTTTCTCATAATTTCCATTCTTTTCATAAATAAATGTGCCAAAAATTCCATTTTTCCTTTCCAAAGTCTTTGCCTTTGCCTTTCATGATTTTCCTTTGGCCAAAATAACCGAAATGAACACCCACTAGGATGTTTTTCTCAACATTCATCTTGAAATAAGTGTCCCATCAAACATGGTTATTATTTTTTCATTTATTACATTTTATATGGAATTTTCACCATAGTCGTTACATCAAATTGTTGCAATAATAACAACCATATACTTATCCTAGCATTGACATCATGTTTATTCATTAAATAATTAATGGTTGCATGAATAATGTGAACCAAAGTTTGATAACTAGCGATATAATTCCTAAATTTCTTTCAAAGAATGAACCACAACCAATAGTTCCTTTTCAGTGACAATACAACTCAACTCAGCTTTGGAAAGGTTCTTACTGATGAAATATATAACATAAGGCAATTTGTATTCTAATTGTACTAAGGTAGCCCTTGTAATTTTGTCTAAGGAATATGTGTGTCTATGGAAACGTAATTCCCAGTTGGAGCCCCTAGGGATAGATGCAATGGTTATCTTTTCTTTTAGTACTTCAAAAGATTCTTGAGAGTTGTTTTTCGAACAAAAATCTGAATCTTGAACCAATAGTCCAAACAGGGGTGAATCCAACTTACTAAAATATTTAGTGAACCTTCTATAAAACCCATCTAATCCAAGGAAACTCCTAGCATATATTTTATTTTTAAGGGTAGGGACACTTTTGATGATGGAAATCTTGTTTGGGTCAAGCTGTATCCCTTCCCTGGATATAGAATGGCCAAGGAAAATCCATGCATTCCTAAAAAACTTTGATTCCTTAGGGCTCAATGAGAGATTCATTTCAATACATTTATTCAATACTTTGCCGAAATTAGAAAGAGCTTCTTGGAAGTCACACCCATAAGGAGTGAAATCGTCCATGTATATCTCAACGGACTCATGGAAAATTTCAACAAAGATACTTAGATTTTCCCTCTAAAAAGTACCAGGGTGTTGTAGCAGCTACAACCATCGTCCAAAATTTTTCCATTGCTTATATTTTGGAGCATAACTTCCACTCAAAGGAGCTTATTTTTTGCTGCTACCAGGTATCTGTGCTTTAACTGATATTTTACCTTTCATTTATGCTTGTGTTTACTTTCTTTTCCAATTAGAAATTATCTCCGGGTCACAAGCTAACCTCTTTTCTAAGCCTTGTGCAACAAATCTGGGCTTTCCTCCAGAAACTACAAACTTCATGGAGCCAGTCTTGACCTTCAAGTTCAGAATTGCGTAGTCATGACTAGAAGCCCAACCTTGAGCTTGGGAACTTTGTAGTCATGATAGGAAACTCAAAATTGAGCCCAAAGCCCACAAAGCTTGCACAAGCATCATCCTTCACGAGCTTAAAAAGAATAGTGAATTGCCTCAAAGAGCTCTAGTTCCACAGGCTTATACAATCCTTAGAGTGAAAATTGAGCCCACAAACTGCACAATCCTTCACTGAGCTTAAAAACTGCGTAGTGAATTGCACTGAGAGCTTCTAATTCCCTAAAAATATGCAATCCTTCCGAGTGAGGTGTGTTGGTGTTCCCATGTTTTGGCCAGATTGGCAAGACCAAAAGATGAGACAACATCAGAACCACTTTGGGGCCCTAGGATCTAGCCCTCCTGGACCCGGAGAGGGATCTCTCCAATAGAGCAAAGAATGATAGTCTTTAAAGCTCGAATTGAGATATTAGGCTAGTTATGAAGCACAAAAGGGTGGTTTTTAAATGATTTGGTTGAAGGGTTGCTAGGTTGGTTAGGAGATCATAGGCCGAGAAAGCAATGGGAGGAAAGGAACATGGCAGCAGGATGCTTCAGCAAAGAGGATGGGTTAAGAAAGTGCCATCCATTGGGCTATGGAGTCATGAGAGGAAAATTACATGCATCCACTAGCCAAGGCTTCCAAAGGGAAAGTCATCTATACTAAAGGATCTTTTTAGATAGATGATGGGATGGAACATTAAGGAGGAAAGTGAAAGAAGGAAAGTAACCGAATTTCTGTCTATAGATCAGGTCAGAGGTCATTTAACTCCAGACCTGCTTAGACATACTCAAAGGCTGCTCTCAGAGAGACAAAGGGGCAGCTTATAGATCAGACCAGAGGTCATTTAACTCTAGATCTGCTTTAGCAACTCCAAGGGAAAAAACAGAGATATATTTGACAAAGAAGCATCCAAGTGGCAAACCCCCAAGTTCATACATCAGCCAGCAGGCAATAACATCCACTGCACTGGTTAAACCCATGAATTTACTCTTAGATAACACATTTAGCAGAAAACATAAAGGTAGGGAGAGCAGACAGCATAGGGCACCTAACAAGGGTGAATCCTATACCATTATTCTGATGCCTACCAGCAGAACATGAAACAGTATGAAAATGTAATTAAACAGAGTAAGAAACACATCACCAATAGTAATAGACCAGGATCCTGTGAAATGTGCTTTGATTAATTGATGCAAAACTAGTCATGTACAATATGGCTCAATGGCTAATATAGTCCCAACTTCTCCTCCCAGCCTATTACATACAACTACTCTGCTACTCCCTCCCACGACTGTTCTAACAGTCAAGAGTGAATCCCTCTAACAGCAAACTACGCAGCAACTGAACAACCTTTACATTATTTTCTCGGGGATCTTTATAGGAGAAGAGGAAGAAACAGAAGTAGATGAACCATTAAATTGATCTCATTAAAAAAGAATCAGCGGAAGTGTCCACACCCATACTGCTTAATGGCAAAATGCAGCGCTATGTGTACTCTGTAGACTGTTTTGGAGATCTCTGTCAGGCCGAAATTGACCTCGGATATTTCTTTGAAGTCCTTTCTGGTGCTTGGAGCTCTGTGCTAGCCTTCTGAAATAAATGAAATGGATGGAATGATCTGCAGGTCCCTCCATGCTTCTTTAATGCTGCCTGACTGTCTGAAATGAGCTTCAGTCAGTGTATTTAATTGTCTCAGGGCTCGAGAAGGCATGGAGGATGCTGTGGGAAGGTGTACCTCTGGAGGAAAAAAGTCCTGCTGTTAGGTAGCGCAGTTATGACTTGCTGGTGCGCTCTTAGTCTTCAATCAGTGCCTTAATCCTTTGAATGTGGGGTTAATGTTTGATTATGTCAATAACAAGTGTTAACCCCTTGAAACCTTCAGCTGATCGCTAGCAATGATGAAATGGCCATCTCTGTACTATCTGCACACTGAAATAACTCTGTTTAAAACCCGGGCAATGGCGGCGGAGAAATGTTGTGGAGGCGGAGGAGTGGTGGCGGAAGAGCGGAGAAATGATGGAAAGAGGTGGCGAAGCAGTGGGGAACGGTGGAAAGAAGACAGAGCGGTGGAGAAATGATTAATATTGCGTGAAACTCAAATGCCACCACTGGAGCGATTTACATAGGACAACATGGAAAAACAATGGAGTGAAGCGGTGGAGGTGGGACCCAACGGAGGCAGAGGGCGAATAAACTAGAACCGTCCGATCTTGGAGGAAACGAACGGTCACGATCCAATCGCACCATCACAATCGGAGGTCGGAGCGAAAGACAATCGCAACGCTTGTTCAAAAAGTTCCGATTTCGATTGGGAGAGATAGAGCAATTAAGCGATGGCTGTCGATATGGGGGAGGAACAGACGGACAGGATTGAATCGGGAGATGGAGGAAAGGGGATGTGATTAGCGCCAGGCCGTTGATCTGCAGGAGGAACTGACGGTCAGGATGCAATCGGGAGACAGCGGGGGAGGCTTGCGATTGCCATCGGGCGGGGCAATGCGATTGAGCGATGACCGTCGGATCGCGGGAAAATGGATGGAGGAGATGAAATCGGAAGGGTAGAGGGAAAAGCATGCGATTGTGCGATAGTCGTTGGATCATGGGAGGATGGACAGTCAAGATGAAATTGGAGCATCACAATCGGAGCGGCACGGAGAGGGCTTGCGATTGCGATTGGAAGGGGAAAAGCGATTGAGTGCTGGCCGTCCGATCTGGCAGGGAGATCAACGGTGGGGACAACAATCGGAGGGGCAGGTGCGATTAAGCGCTGGTCGTTAGATCGGCGGGACAATAAACGGCCAGGAACGCGATCGGGGGGATTTGCGATTGGCGGAGGACCGTCGATTTGGAAGGGAACGAACGGTGGGGATGAAATCGGAGCTCAGGTGAAAGACTTGCGATCAATCGGGGGGTGTCACTTGAATGTTCCGATTGCGATTGACGGGGGGTTTGCGATTAGTGCCTAGCCATTAGATCTTGTGATAGATCAACAGCTCAAAACTCATCGCGGGACTTATGTTATAAACAAATCGCATCGGGGGCTTGCGCTGTTACAAAGGATTTACACCCGCCCGATGCTCCGATTGCGATAAGCGCCGGGGACTTAAGCACTTGGTCCTGGCGCCTGGGCACATGTGGGGAAGTGGTTAAGGGGAAGGGGATAGGCCTTAGAATAAGGTCGGAAAGTGGGTTTTAGCCCCTTTTAATGGGTTTTTAAGGTGAAGGAGGGGAACGATAGAGGGAAAAAGGGGGAAAAAGCTAAACAAAGGGTAGGGGAAGAAATTAAATGGGATTTTGGGAGGATTTGGGGGGTAAATGGGGAAAGAAGGGGGAATAAAGGGAGAGAAAACAAAGGCTTTGGGGGATGAAATAAGAGGGAAAGAGGGGGCCTTTGGGCATTTCTTCACATAGCAGAGAGGTTTTATAAGGGGAATCAGCAGAGGGGATTTGATCAAAGGATGAAAGGCACATAGAGGCTTCAAGGAGACTGTGTTTTCAGAGGAAATGCATTCCTTGAAGACTCAACAATGATTTAGCCCCCTATTTGCTTGTCAAAAATTTCATAGGGGGGCTAACAAGGTGCATGGAAATTTTTCCTATAAAATGAAAAAAATTCAAAATAGTGAAAAGCATCCCTAAAATCAAGGGATCTATTTTTATTAACCCAAAGGAAGCACACTTGCTATTTTTGGGAAATTTTGCCAATCGTCGTTTTTTCCTTGATTTGTGGCATGTGCGTCATAAACCCTAATTTCTCAAATATATTTAATCGACACATCTAGAGCTCATTATGACATTCGATCCTTGAGCTCTATCATTCCCAAGGAGATCAAGGATCCTTCGATGCAATCATCATCGATTTTCCTCATGAATTTTGCATTACCACTTTTAGTCAATTTTTGTTGTTTGGCTCATTTTTCATGTTCATTTGCATGAATGGTAGAGTTTTAGCTTTACTTAGACCATAGAATTGTTTTTTCAAGTTTTTGTTTGCCTTTCAAAAGTTGCGCATCACTTTCTGCATTTTTTCACTGATGGTTGCCATTGCAGTATCTCTCATCACCAATCTCGTTCACTTCTCATTTGCTAAGTTTCTGCACTTGATTTTTTTTTTTCATCAAAACTTAGTTATATTGGCACTCATGCCTTCATAATCTCTCAAATTTACTCAGTTTTCATAGTTCCCTTGGGCATATATGCTTTTTCCTTAGATGGAATTTACTTTTCCCATTTGGGCATTGTGCAATATGGAAGCTCAAGATTCAAGCTTGGCCTCTAGAACTCTACAATGCTTAGTATAGGATCAACCCATTGTGAATTTCACAAATTTAGACCTCAACCAATATCCTTGTCCATTGGGACAGCACAATGCCTAATCTCTCCCGTCTCACTGTTGAGGCTGAACTAAGCATCACACAGTCTCAAGCCACAAGCTTCGACACTAACAGTTTCAACTTCACAATGTGTAGTTTCCCCATCCTGTCATACACTCTTCCCATAAATAATTTTTCAATCCTTCGAGTCAGTTTCCTAGTGTGCTGCATGAACATGTCTTGAAAGTAGTTTTTCTTATTACTGACATTTTCTTGGCATCACTATCTCTTTTGTCCCATAGGTACAAAAAATTTTGAGCATATCTCTGAGAGTCACTTTCACAATGGCATCCAAGAGAGTTGCCTCATAGGAAACTATTCAAATCAATACTAGGGAAGTAGTTTAGCAAGTTATGATTATATTTCTAGCTTATGTGTACACTCAAACGTTCATAGAAAAGTGATCAAAACTGACATCGAAATAGGTCAAAGATTATTTCACAAAGGACTTTCATGCAGACATAGAGGATCGACAGGTGTATCTCAGCATCATGCAGTTAAGGGTTTACAAGGTTGCATGAATTAGGGGAATTTTGAGGTCTAAAATGGGCCTCCTAAGGAAAGTATAAATAATAGTGGAAATAATAAAATAAGAATAGATTACATCATTAAAATTTAGAAGGAAAAAATTAAAAAAACTACTTTTTCAACTCACATTTTCAACTTATCTCCCTATGGGTTTACTCAAATTTTGAGCAGGAACACTCGTTGGATGTAGAATTTGATTCCTCATCCAAGGAGGACCCATGTTGCATACTTTCGATGGACCCTGTTAGTGTGTATGAGTCACCTGTGATCAAATGTACTCTTTCCATGTGATTTATAAGGTCTTATGGTAAAATGGTAATATTTAAAAAAAAAAAAAATCAGATAAATTTGACATCTCTTTGTTGTCATATGGTCATTGGTTATTGTCTATGTTAGTGATACTCTCTCCACTTGCTCATGGTCATCATCACTCGTCATGTTCATGTCATCATTTAGGTGTCCTAGGTCATCAAAAGAGTTAATGTGCCATCATATTGGTCATTGTATAGTATTTTCATTTGATTGTCATCATAATGCCAGTCATAAAAAGAAAAAAGGGAGTCATGTCCATTATTTGGGTCACCATCATGGGAGTTAGAAAATTAGGGAATAAAGTAAACATAAAAGGTAACATTTCCAGTTGAAGAAATTATCCTGCATGTTAAATCATTCAAAAGTCATTCTCTCAAGTACACATGATGTCATGAGAAAAATTCATGTTTCAACTTGCAAATGGTTCATCTACATTAAATTAAGGGAAATAGAAATTTTAATGAGTTCATATCATCCTTCAAATTTTTCAAGAGCTCCTCTCTTGCACTCCAAAACTTGCCACACCCATCATAAGGTATAAATCCATCATCAAATTTCTCAATTCATCAAGTTGTTATGTTTCTGCTGCGTTTCTCGGACAACTTGACTTCAAGGGAACTTTCCAGAGGTTTAGAGCAGTGTTTTCTAGTGCTTGATGATTCCATGGTGCATAAGAAATCCCTATATTTCCAACCATACCATATTCAGCTAAAAACACATCTTGAGAAGGCTTCCAAATCATCCTCCAAATTTTCCCTGTGCTTTTGCAGTGTTTCTGAGAAAATTTGTTGCGTTTGTGGGTTTGAAGATTTTTCTTGACAAGTGGAGGTCAAAGGTCAAAATAGTAAATGTAAAAATTGGCTCATGAGTTGCCTGATGGTTCATAGGCCTATTTATGTTCATCTTTATAAAATAATCTTATGTTTAATGACTTTAGAGAAAAACTCAACTTGTTAGACAAAAAAGGGGAAAGTTGTTTCTAACTCGCCTAGAATTAGGATATGAGTCATTAGGTGCATTAATTAGTTGATTTGGATTAGGATTCAACACATAGAGGTGGAATATTGTTTTATTTTCTATATTTACTTAGAATTTAGTCATTGAGAGGGTTGGATATTTTAAGTTCACACTCTTTTGGAACTAGTGTATTTGACAATTTGCAGAAGGAATTTATAGGCAGTTGCAGTTATTTTTGTGGGATTCTTGTGATGTGGTCAGTGACAATGTTTTTCTGTATTTATCTTATGCATTTGATGATAAAGTTGTTCAAGCATCCATCTACTTTCTTCCTATGCTTTATATTTTAAGTTTTGATACATAAATCATTCTTTATCCTCTGTTTTTGTTTAAGATAAGCATATTAGTGTTTCATCCTTTGAAATAAGTGAACTCATTATGCTGACTTAAGTTCTTATATGTTTTCTTCCTTACCACACTACAATGAAAAACCAATTGTGTCACTGATTCACATCTACCATGCCTCATACTATGTCTATAGCTAATATTTTTGGGATATATTGCGTTATTTCCAAACTTGGTACTTCTTTGTCCAACAAACCCTAATCAAACCCTACTGAGCTTCTAACTAGCTTGAAATCCTTATTCTCTAGTCATTTCCATCGATTTTGAGCTTGAGATAAAGAGAGCTCTCTCTGATTTGGTAGGGCTAGCTACCAAATTAAAATTTGGTATGTGGTTACATCTTTGGTTTCCTTTCTCAGCCTTGGGAAACAAAGGAGCCTAATAGACCCTGCTACACAAAAAATGAGAAATACATGAAAACAATTATTGTAATCACATTTTTCATGTATTTCTTATTTTCCATGTATCAGGGTCCATCCAAAGTATGAAACATGGGTACTCCTTGGATGATGAATTAAATTTAGCATCCAACGAGTACTCCCTCTTGAAATTTGAGTAACCTTAGGGAAATAAGTTGAAATTACAAGTTGAAAAATAAGTTTTAATATTTTTTAATTTTTTAATATTTTTAATTTTTTACCCAAAAAATGATGAATCATTCCCCATGGTTGACAACATAATCTTGAATCCTATTGTTTCTTATAAATTTTATTTTGGTTGTACATTTTTATTAGGAGGCCCATTTTAGACCTCAAAATTTCTCTAATGTAGGTATCTAGCCTTCCCATGGGTCGATGTGATCAGCTGGGTTGTCTCAAAAAAAGATGTGGAAACCATGAAATTGAGAAACACCAACAGGAATAAGCTTGTTACATTCATGGAAAAGGATTTCAAGCATATATATCATCTTCTTGGGCTAGTGAATATAATGGAATTATTGTTCAATGCCTCTCAAAGCTATGAAAACACAAGAGATATCATCAAAATCTGGGTGAAGGAGCCAATTAATTTTATATAGACACCCACCCATATGTATAAGACAAAATCACTCATGAAATACTACCAACTTTTGGCCATACTAGCCTGTAGAATCTATTGCTTATCCAACACATAGACCTTTCTTGAGGGATATGTTATCTTGTTGAACTAGGTACTGAAGGAGGGGAAGTTGTTCAACTTTTCAGATATATTGGTTCATCAGCTGAGAGTCCATGTGACTAAATATCAGAACCCACCCAAGGGATATCAAGCATGCTTCTACATGTTTTCATACTTACTAGATGTAATATGTGCACAGAATCAGTTCCCTGACATGAGATGGACATGGAAACCGAGTGACATTGTCATACATATTATTACAAGCTACTCTCTGATTTTTGTCATCACGGAGTCATGGAGTACCTTACTGATCACTTTCTCATCCCGCATTACAGGCTCATATTTTAGGAGGACCCACCTTGCATGTCACGAGAAAATATGGAGGCGATATCAAAAATTGTTGATTAGTTCACCTTATGATATGACACATTTATTAGAGTATTTGCGGGCATAAGCCACCACATCTTTTTCCAAGATATGCCACAAACAAACTTGTCATGCAAGAGGTATATTATCATATCTCCACAAGGTTATCAACAAAATTAGATAGGACGAAGTAGGTACCATGGCCAACTCTTCCTTTGTAGGTCAGATTATATGAGATTAAGAATCTCAAGGTTTTAAACATCGAAGGCAAAACCATAGTCAAATTTGAGTTCAACACAAAGAGTTTCAATCTGTATCATCTATGGGGAATTGAAAAACACAAGTATGTGAGAGTATACTTAAATTGGGTTAGCGGGATATATCAGTGATTGGCGGAGGAACCATGGAAGAATTGTTACAACTCCTCCTGACCTCATGAGTGGATCAGTATAGCTAGGACTTCTCAAGTCGTTCTGCAGGCGGCTGTAGTTTGAGAAGCAACAGGAGAAAGAGGAAGCAGTCTGGTACATGAAAAAGGAAAGAATAAATGCAAACAAAAAGTCTAGTAGGAGATTGATCAATACCTGAAGCATCTGTAGAAGATGGCCACCTAGGAGGACATGGGGATGAAAAGACAAAATTTGCAGACGTACATCGGTGGCCCAGTTCAAATCAAAATAATTTTGCACCTGATTGAAGAAGAAGTGAAGATCGGTTCCAAGATATTGTACCTAGATGCATTGGAGGCAAGGGTCTACTTCTAGCCTAACATTATCTCGCGCTTTGGGGATACCATCACACAGAACAAAGCTTGGTATGAATATGTGACCGAGAGACATCAATTCCAAGATTTACGACTTGATTTCACCCTAACTCCATCATGATAGTGTTTTTTCTTGTTAGGATGTCAAGTTGTCTCTACCCTATTTTGTCTTATATGGGTATGAGTGGAAATTTTAATTCTTATATGGGATTTAAGATTGCAAACAAAATTATCTCCCTTAGGCCAATGGCTAACCTAGAACAACATAAATACAAGGAAACCAATGCTTTTCCTTAAAGTAAATAGATGACATAGTGAGGTCTACCTAGAATATTTTTCATTCTTCGCTCCTTCTTTACCTTGGAAGCTCCAATTCCAACCCTATTTGCCAAAATTAGAACCTACACAGTTATATAACAGAGGCCGAGATGATACAAGATCTATGTAGTATCATCTAAATAATATATTTCAATAGATCAACATGGTCTTGAAATAAGTGAAATAACAAAATCACATATAGGAAAACAAATAATTCTTTGCATTAATATAAATGGAAGGATATTACAACCGTAAGTAGTATTTGATCTTGTAGAAGAGCCCCTCCAAGTTTTTGACTTGTCCTTACCTTGTCACAATATGCACCTGTAATCACGCTAAATGCACGAGATAATAACCACTCACTGTAGTAACGAAATGGAAGAACATTGTCCAAAATCCAACCATTACCCTTTTCATACGATGGATGGTAAATACATAGAAAAGTGGGCTAAGTTGGGAGTTCTTATCCAATTACCATTCTAAAGTTTTAGATCCACCTTTAATGGAGGGATAGGATCAAAGGATAACTGGTGAAAACTCGAAAGTAGGGTAGGCTAGGATTTGAATGTTTTATCAGAGATAAGTTGTTGAAAAAACTTCTAGAAACTTGTAGAAGGTGAAGTTTCATAGATCCCGATCATTCTCACAGATTTCTAGAACCAACTCAGGTGCAAAGGGGAGAAACCCACTGGTGACCATTGTTGGCCATAATGGAGAAACCTATAGGTGGTTGCACTAGAGTAGTCATAAAAAGGGCATTTCACCTAAACAGATAAACACTACCGATAGAGGTGAAATTCTCTGTCATATACTCTTGGGGTGCGTTGGGTGCAAATATCCAAGTTTGTTTTTAGTTTTGTCACAAATTTTGTCATTTTTTTTGCATGGTAAATGGCCTAATGAATCCCTTAGTGATGTTTTAGGTTCCCAGTAGCACAAAATGGAATTCATTTGGAGAGAAAGAGAACACGGAGGACATGATTTAACTGCAGAAAATAACCTTGCTACCATCCACGCGCTTAAAATCCGTGGGTTGCTAAAATTCTTCTAACTTCCTGGTATGAGGCAGCAAATGGAGTTGTTTAAATACCTTGTGTGTTCATAGGATGTTAAGGAAAACACATTCAAGTTTGGGGAAAATATACTCGAGATACAAATAGATGATATTTACGTTTTGATAGTTTTGTCGAAGCGAGGTTGCCCCACCTCTATTCTAAGTGGAAGAAGTGGAGGTGAGACAGTGAAAGATTATATCGCTACTTGTCGTAGACCTCGATCCCTTACTACGAGGGATCATAATACTGACATAAAGGATGTGACCCAATTACCTTTGAGAGCGATCTTGTTCATTATCACAAGATTGGAAGGAAGATCAAAACTACATGTCGCAAGCATGTCATACATGCAGTATGGGGTAGAATGTCTAGAGTTGACAATATTCAACTGGAGTGAGGGTGTCTTGGTTAATTTGGAGGAAAAAATTACTAAATTAAAGGAGGGGAAGTTGAAGAACTTCAACTATGGCACCATTTTGGTCTCCTTTTCTCAAGAGTGGGTACCATTACTATATCCTCAGCAGATTGCGCTCAAGCCTATCGACCCGAGGGTCCCATGGATGAGGAGGTGGATAGACCACACGACCAAAAATGTAGCTCCATCAACAATCATATTTTCACCAACCTTATTTGTATAGTTCCATAGGTAATTCATCATGATTGATTATTATCCTTATGCAAGGATGCATTTCCATGATGATCCGAGCTAGTGCTACCTCAGGGTGAGCACTGAGATGCTTCAGGTAAGATAATTTGACCATTAAGTTTTTGAAATGTTTTACAATTTTTTATTTTTATTTTTCATGTTTATGAGACTAAAATATTTGATTTTTCATGAATATATTGGACATGTTGAACAAGTAGGTGACACATATCTTTGTCGCATAGAGAGACAACCACATGAAACACATATTTCATTAAATTTGGAAGTTTTCCGTCGATCTAGAATTTAGAAATTTTAAATAGATTAAGTTTTTTCAAAATGTGGAATTATAAAATCACTTAGTTTACTAATTTTAATGTAGATATTCACCATTTTTGGTGAAAATTTTGTCATGGTAAAGTATATAAAACAAATTTATATAAACTTGCAAAAACAAATATTTCACATCTTAATCTTGGTGTCCTTACATTATCTCTTTTAGTATTTTTTATGGTTTGTACTAAAAGCTAAGTTTGTTAATGTTATCTTATGAAAATAATGTTGTGTATGTTACTATTATTAACTTTATGAAAAGAATGTTTTGTATGTTACTATGATTAACTTTATGAAAAGAATGTTTTGTATGTTACTATTATTAACCCATTTAATTATAATTTGATATAGTAAATATCATGTATGTGTTAAATTATGATTACTACTAAGACAAGGTTGGCACAATTTAAAATTGTATTGCCTTTGCAACACTAGTAATATGGTTGAAGATGAAAAACCATCTTAGAACATCCACTTTATACTCAAATTTGGATTTAAATTTCAAAATATTTGTGGCACTACTAACCTTCTTGATCTTTTAACTAAACAAAATTATGATGATCTTGAAACACTTATTTTAATGCTTTTTTAGCATAACAATAAAATTCTTAAGGATTTAGAGTAATATCTTTATGGCTTCTTATATACCATATTATTTGGTCTTAGTGGATGATAATCATCATTATCACCATCATCATTACATACTATTGTAGGAATTTTGAACCATTTTAAAGTTGACATGAGAAAATATTTTTTTACAATCAATTTAAATGTTGAATGAGAGTAGTAGTATAATTTATTTATTATTTATTATTTGTTATTTTGTGTGAAAACCTAACTTAATTGAGATTGACTTGATGAATAATAGATTAATATGCAAGATATATATTAAGTATAAATTTATTTAATGACAAATTATCATAGTAATGTGTCCAATATATACCAGCATAGATCCACCTTAAATACAGATTTAACATGAGCCTAGAGAGATTAGAGAGATTAAATGTTGAATGAGAGTAGTAGTATCATTGATTTTATTTATTATTTGTACTTTTGTGTTAAAAAACTAATGTTTTTAAGACCAAGTTTAGAAGATGTTGTTTTTAAGTGCATTATTGAATTTGATTATGCATATTTGATATGGTGAGAAGTCATGTTGGTCAAGCAAAGCTTTGAAAACTTAAATATTTTATGGCACTGTCATGTCATTTGTATCACCACGTGATTACATTGAAATACTAAATAATATAATTATATTGAAATACTAAATAATATAAAACTCCAAAAATAATATTAAGAGAATAGTTGATATAAAACAAATATTGAAAAGTGTGTCTGAATGTGTATTAATAGATCTTTCAAAAAAAAAAAATATAGTCGAACTTAAAAATCTCCTCATACTAGGTTGTAGAATGAGCCTCGCCTCTCGACTCAATTACTAATCATTTTAATTATCAAAATCAATCATGAATTAGAATAGTAACAAAGTAATACAATTTGATTATTTTCAAATCCAAGAGGAAAGAGAGAAAATTGACTAAACTATTTATTAAAAATGTTTAGTTTTTATTCCTGGAGTGTTTAAGGATATTATATTGAAAAGAACATATTGACATTCATCTAAAACTTAGATTCCTTACATTATTTCTATTATCATTAATATTTATATTTATGTATTAAATTTGACTCGTGAATAATAGTTTTTGTAAAAATATTCTTACCTATAAAGTTATTTAACAATATATGAATATTGTGTTTTTTACTATTATTAACCATTTTAAATTGACACTAACTACTTTTCCTATGTTGAGTACAAATTTATTATGCTAGTACAATGTTGGCACCACTTCAAAGTCTATAAGAGGAAATATTTTATAAGTCTAGTTGTGTTGTTCAATGATCAAAATCATTTTTTTTTTTATAAATTAGAGTGCAACAAAACAACAAATTTGATTTAGATCAATTATAATAAGGAATATTAAGGAAAACTCACTTCAAACATTATTACAAATGTCTAACATTTTTTCATTAAGTGTTTAAATGGTTTATATTAAATAGAATACTAATTAGCTACTCCATTATTGTTTTAATAGACCAAGTTTAGAAGAAGTTGTTTTTAAGTGCATTATTGAATTTGATTATTCATATTTGATATGGTGACAAGTCATGTTGGTCAAACAAAGCTTTGAAAACTTAAATATTTTATGGCACAGTCATGTCATTGGTATCACCACATGATTACAATGAAATACTAAATAATATAAAACTCCTCCAAAAATAATATGAAGAGAATATTTGATATACAACATATATTGAAAAGTGTGTTTGAATGCATATTAAAAGATCCTTAAAAAAAAAATCACATTCATGAATCATATAAACCTAATCTTAAGATATTCGCCCAAGTAGGTCAAGAACAGCTTCTAGACCATATTTATCTATCTTGGTCTTCTTGCAATGTTCTTTCTTTGGCAGCCATGCCCAAACTATGGTATTAATTGGAATAGAGCCAAGTTTTGTGTCATCAAGATTTGGTATCCAATATTGCTCTAAAAATTTTCCATTGTATTTCCCTGAAATAGGCTTCCACCAATCAACATTTACATGAAGATTCTCACTTTCATTATCCCTAAATATATCTGAGATGGATTTTTCCATCCAAATCATCTCTCCTGCATCCTCATTTCTTGATCTAACTAGCAACATCTTTCCTTTCTGAACATCAATCTTTGGATTGAATGTTGGCTTTGGCTAGTTGCATCTGGGTCCAACATATACGGGTTCATCTATTGCATTAGCAAAATCTTCATCCATAATACTTGAGATTACATGGAGTGCATTACGATCAACATCAAAAACATGCCTTGTCTTGGGCCAGAAATCCTCAAAAGATGAATCACTTCCATCTATTATTCTATGATCATTATAGATTCCATCTAATGTATCAAGAACTCTTTCCAAATACACTACTTTATTTTTCCATCCCTCTGTAACAATTGGTGAATCTTCGTTCCCAATAGTGTCTTTCCACATTTTTATGTATGATGTTATCCCTTCCTTTAGTTCTTTGAAATAGGCATCATTATTTTTTGAATCTAAGAAAGATGGGTTCCCTATGGGAATTATAGTTCAACCTTCATCATCTATATTCCATAACTCAACTAGTTCTGACCACTCAATATCTCT